>CAAKHF010023410.1:0-12500 GCA_901007745.1 Hippocampus kuda | reverse complement strand
ATCTATATAGATCTATATATATATATATATATATATATATATATATATATATATATATATATATATATATGCGCAAAGGCAATTAGTAATGTGTGCTTTCAGTTGTACATCAAATCTTAGCAAGTAATGTTGGACCAGCAGTTCCTCATTGCCCTAACAATAGTTGGCAGAGGTGAGAAGAAGCTTAGCATCTAAATGAGGCTACTTCTGTCAGAGGTCAACCACGCTGCTGATAATAATGAGTAGAAAAGGTGAATCCCTTATTGGAGGATTTGAATTTGTGCTGTGTGCACCTATGCCACAATGCACTTGAAAGAGGAATTCTCATTATGGTGAGTCAGGATGCAGGAGGAGAAAGGTCGGAAATTAAATATGCATATTAAAGGTGTGGGATCAATGGATTATACTTTAATTGGTCTGTTATTATCAGTGTTTGATTCGATTGTCCTTCGCAGGGTATTGATCTTAGGGCTGAGGTTATTTAAGAAGTGGACTCAGCAAAGAATGACTGAGAATATACATAATCAAACTATCATTTTAATTTCATTAGTATTTTCGTCACTGTGTAAAACCTTTCTAAAATACTTAGCTTATAGTTTCATGCGGAATGGTAGAATGAGATAAGCGAAGGGGCAGTTTCTGTCATTAAAGTGCTATCATTTCTCCAGCAACTGCATGTCAGTGTACATGCAGGCATTGTCGACTTTGTGAAAGGAAATGCGACTCCCCACCATGTCTGAGGGATGAAGGTGTTTGTAAAGCAACAGCATGACTCACATATCATGGCTCCCATTATGTAGCCTGTTCCGGTCCCACACCCAGAGGTAACCCCATTTTCAAGCTAACCCAACGACAACGACATGATTCCGAAAGCCACTCAAATAATTCAAGCAGGTTTATTTTATTTTATTATTTATTTTTTTTGCATCCGATGCTCTGTGTTTGACTGACGTAAAAATATTTTCCAAAGAAAAGCAATGCATGCATCTCTGATTACTTGAAACCTCACTTCACTTAAGGCACAGAGGTCCATCCCAGGGCTGCTACTCGTCATCAAGGTAGAGTCTTGGGAAGTACAATATCCAAAATTGTGTTGCATCCCACTTCACATGGTCTTGAGGGAAATCATTTTGAAAAGGTTCCATTTAAATTATTTACAATAGTTGAAAATTAGATGCATTGCATGTTTTTAAATCGAAATCATTGTTAAAGAAAAAAAAATCAAATTCTGCTTAACGAATAAACATTTCATATTAAAATCACTCTCCTTGTTTTTCTTGCCCTCTCCTTCCTCAGGCCATGGCAAACATTGTTGATCATGGGCCAAAGTGCTAGAGAATACTTTTGTGAACAGCAAAGAAAGACATGCAGCAGGTACACTAGTTATTTAAATAGGTACATTTGATATTTGCGGCATCTATTTGAATCTGTGATGGATAATTTATGTATTTCCCCTCTAATTCGCTGATCGGCTTTTCAACAAAAAACACACCTTTGCTCAAACTGAACATGTGACATACAGAAGGCAAATGCAGTCGTAGCTTTACTTTTGTCTGACAAACCTGATGGTGTGCGGATCCCACAAGCGCATACTCAAATTTTGAAACAAAAAAATATTTATTAATAGAAAGAATTGACAAAGTATAAATAGAAACCACTGGCTAGAAACAGCCAGAAAAAACAAATAGGAATAAAGTGCTTACCAGCAGCAAGGTCAATTTGACACCTTAAAATACACAAAACGAAATGGCAAAGGCCCAAACATACGCAACTTAAATCAAACAAGAATAAGTGGAAAACCAAAATATTTACAAGACAAGGTATGGAAAAAACAGCGACTATAAGCGTGCAGTCTACAAAATATCTTTTGAGCATAACAGCAAGCAAGGCTAATAATCCGACAGACTTGGAAACTTGACAGTCCTTAAATACTCGACAAGGCTTGATGGGGAACGAGAAATAGGTGCGCTGCTGAAGAGGCACGCCCTCCACTCCAGCTGGTGCTGAAAACAAAAACAAAGACAGAGCAGAACGTGACATTCTCATAGTGGAGTATGTCACAAACAGCTGACAACAAACTATCCTGAAAGTCAGCTTTGATGGGCTCCATCATCTTTTGTTTGATTACCGCTATGTAAAACACTACAGATAAATGGGTGAGCATGTCTGTCTAAGAGTGCCTAAGTCTTGTCTTTGTTTCTAGGCCCTGGCTTTCCTGGGTTGCGTTGGCATGTTCCCTTGCCTGTGTGGGTTTTCTCTGGGTACTCGGGTTTCCTCCTGCATTCCAAAAGTATCCATCCACTGGCCAACAACACATCCTGAACAGCAATGAGCAGTTTCTTGGTCTTCCGATCGGTTTTCAATTAACACGCTTGACAGATGTACTCCATGCCAGAAAGATGTCATTCAGTGAACGAGATGTACTGTAAAGACGAGGGAGCAAGAAAGAAAGAGACTGATTCCAATTTCTCTTGTCACTGACATCATGAAGATTGGATTGTGCCTCTTACAGATTGGCATCGAGCATGCCCTGATGCTGCAGCAGGCACTGGGAAAATGTTAAGCGTTAACCTTTGCCAGGACAAATGTGGTTATGTGTTTGATGCGCGCACATTTCTCTTAGCTCTTTTAATTCTACCCTTTCTGGTGACTTAATCTCTTATTCAACTTAATGGGGTTGGAGAAATGAATTCTTGCGGTCCAAGCTTTGTCCCGCCTATGACCTCAATGTCTGTAAATGAAAGAGTCAGCAGTACACCAAAGCAGCAGGTCATTCTGGTACATCGCCTCGGCACACTGCTCTGCAGGGAAGATTCAGGTAGAGTCGACTCTCTATCATCTCTAAATGGAGCTCTGTGACCTTTGTTTTTCTTTTTTCTTTCTTGTTTTTTTTTCACCAGCTACATCGGTTTTGCAATCCAGCTGTTTGGGTTTTTGCAGTAAATTGTGTGGCCATGGTCAGTCGCTGATGGTGTAGTGGTACAGTCGCCTTTGCCTGACTTGTGTGTGGGATCAGTTCCCAGTTAATTGTGGGTGTGAATAGTTGTCTGTCTCTTTATGTGCCCTGCGACTGACTGGCGACCAGTTCAGGGGGTAGTGCGCCTTTCCCCAAAGTCAGCTGGGACAGGCTGCAATAACCACTGCGAACCTCTTCAGAATAAGCGGTGCTGAAAATGGATGTATGTGTGGCCATGTCCGTTACCAGTATTTCTGTGTTATCCATCCATTATCTGAACCGCTTTTTACTCAGCACTGCGATCGGCTGGCGACCAGTTCAGAGTGTACCGTGCTTACTGCCCAAATATAGCTGCGAAAGGCTCCAGCACGCCCGCGACCCTGGTGAGGATAAGTGGATTAGAAAATTGACAGATGGGTAATATTCAGCAATAGTTGTATTTTTTTCATACCGTATTGGCCCGAATATAAGATGGTGTTTTTTGCATTGAAATAAGACTGAAAAAGTGGGGGTCGTCTTACATTCGGGGTCTAGACGTTATATCTATTCACGACGCTAGATGGCGCCAGATATCATTGGAGCGAATGCTGAACTTGACTCCCCAGGCCAAAGTGAACCCCTGTTATGAAGAATAAAAATAAAAATAGCGGTAGCACGAAGAAGAAAAATAAAAAAATAGTGGTAAGAAAGAAAAGAGAAGAAAATAATAGAAGTGATAACATAAAATGGAGAAGTGTAGCGACAATCTGGAGAAAAGTGGGTCGAAGATCGGCCAGGTTAACCAGCAGCTCAGGAGAAGTTATGATGTCAAACTAAAACTGAAAATAACATGATGAAACAACGACCAGAATACAGCTGGGATAGGCTACAGCACGCCCGCGACCCTTGTAAGGTGGTTTGGATAATGGATCGATGGATACTTCAGTGGAAGTCCGACAAAAAAATACCACAAAATGGATGGAAACTTGATGTGCTGGAAAAAAATGTAGACATCTTTTTAAAATCAGTGTCAAAAAGATGTTGAAGGACACATAAAACCATCTCTGATTAAAATTTGCAGCTGTCCAGTGTAATTATATCATGTGTGCCATCGGATACGGTCAAAAAAGGCCACTCTAAAATATACCGTTTTATCCCGCAGCACAATGCCACAATATCTGAGAGAAATACGCCTTTTGTGTACTGAGAAAAAGTTTTAGGTCTTTGAATTCAGCTCATGGAACATTTGCGCAAAAACAAAGTGTTGATATTTTGTTCAGTATATCTATGGCCATATAAATGTCTCAGTGTGTGTGTTTTTTCACAGGAAATTTGAATATTTCTTCCATGCATATTCTAGCAGCTGGGTGCATTGACTTCCACAGGTTCCCAGGCAACTGCTTCTTGCCTTGAATCAGTTGGAATGAATTTCCATATTGACAGTTATGGCTTGTGTTTGATATTTTGAGAAAGCAAATAACTTTATCGACCCCATTCAAATTGCCCATCTAATTTTAAAAATGAAAATAGGCTTCCTAATCCTAGAAATCTTGAGACTGTTTTCCAACATATGATGTATGTATTCAGCATGGTCAACATAGTTTTGTGTGTGTGTGTGTAGGTTGCAACAGATTTCCCATAGTTCGAACTTTAAGAGCACCTCTTTTTCGCCCCCAACATTGCATAGTTTGCTTAACTTAGCAGCCATTATTTGCAACTTTGCTGTTTTTCATTGAACCCCCCCCCCCCCCTCCTCCTCCCAATGCTCTGGATGTAGGAGAACAGGGAAGATGTGTGCATTAATAATGCAGAGCTGCCTGGAAACCAAACACGCTGCAGCAGAGCGCTGTGTAGAATTCTAAAGAGGTATTTGTTTGTATGGATTACACAGCTACCTTCACTCTTCATCTTTACGCCTCCACCTCTGCCTCAACAGCCATCCAGATAACAGTGTAAATCTCATTGGTTCTTCCAACAAGGTATTTGCATGATGAACTGATGGAGAGCTCAAGAAGAGTAGGTTTTGAATTGTTGCTATGGTCACAACTATGCTTCAAAGTGCATCCACTGATGAAATACAACTTGCTCATGTTTGCAAAATATAATGAATAAACCTTTATGCTTTGCATTATTTGACATGAAATGTCAACTTCCTTTGTGGAATCAGTGTTTTGGTGTCAATGTGTTTCCTTTCACACCATCTTCTAAAACAAAAAAAAAGCCCAAACAAAAAACATCAATTTTCTATACTGCTTATCGGATAAGCTTTCCGAGCTGACTACAGGTGAAGGTGGACTACACCCTACGCCGCTAGTCAAACGCAGGGCACACAGAAAGACAATTCATACTCATTCACAGCAGGTTAAAGGTAGTTTTTCCTTTATTTATTTATTTGTTTTTGTTTTTTTTTTTGTGGGGGGGGCTTCATTTTAGTTCAGGTCTTATTGATATTATGATTGGTTTTAGTTTTTTTTAATGTGCTGTGCATGTGATGAAGTAGCACATTCTCAAAGCCGTTTGGCTCTGATGTATCTGTACAGTTTCGGCCCTATTTACGCAAACTATTATATGTAATCGTGTCACGAGAATAGTTCAACTCACAATCGGTATGACCGCAGTATATCAGGTACATTTCCTCTGAGCAAGCATATCAAAAAACTATTTCAAATCAGTCATTGTAAATTTAAATAATACTGCACAAAGAAAGTAGATCATGCTGAGCTCAAGGGTTAAATTGTTCCACTTTAAAAAAAAAAAAAGGTGGATACTAATCAATTAGGAATATACTTGTGGGTTATGAAGGACACATGAGTACGATGCAGAATTAGTTGATGGTGTCAGTCATTCCACCAATGTCATGTTCATGTTCGTTAGCAACAAAATCTTGACGTCTGAAGGATGCAAGGGTGGAAGCAATTATCAGAGCTATTTAAAAGTCGAAGAAGCAGCCCTTTGTACCAGTTGGATGGACAAAATTGGCTTTCTGAACCAGTTTAACTCGGAGAACTTTGATCCAAAGGTGACGTAATGAAGGCATGGCCATACATACCTTCATTGCGTCACAATTTGAAGGCCTTGAAATCCTTGGACCAACCTTTCAACGTTTCTAGCATTCATTCAGTTTTTTTCCAGGTCATTAAGATTCACTGATATCGATTTTGTTGTTGTTGTAAGGAATACATATCTGACAAATGTACTGACATTCATTGCCCTTCATAATGCTGAATTCTGCATTTTCAAGTGTCTTCGCACCAACCATTCCTCGTGTGTAAAAGTACTGAGCTTCAAGTTCTTGTTGAATTTACTCAATTTTATTTCAGGTGGTTGCATGGAATTAAATCATCTGAATGCAGACAGGTTTTAAAAAAAAATAAGACTATGCACCAATTTTTTCAAAATCTATCTGGATCCATATGATTCTGTTTTGTACAACCAGTTGACAAAATAAAATTGAGTAAATTAAGCACGGCGCTTTTTCCAGTGTGCCTTTGCCTTTTGTACAGAGCACAACGAAAGCAAGAGATCGCCCTGTCTGTGTGCACGTATACACAGCAACGCAGTTTTCTGCAAACATAATTTGATGTGTGATGTGTCATGCACTATATACACAGAGTCACAATTTCTTTCTACTTCACAAGGGAGAAGTCCTTGGGAGTGAACGTCACTCTCCTGAAGCTTTCCTCTTAGTGACTGTCATTTGCTTTTTTGACTGTTACTTTATATTATAAACATTATAATCCCACAAGGACATTTTTGGGGTTGTAGATCACAAGTTATCATATTAAAGGTCCGTAAAAAGATTCAAGGATCAATTTTATGAGGTCGGTCATTTTATAATATTCAAAACACAATTTCCTTTTCATTCAGAACAACAAAAATACAAAAAATAAAAAGATCGATTTTGACATCGAATAAAACATATAGTTGGCTAAAACAAAACATTAACTATTCTGTATTCAAAACAAACAAATACGGAGATTAAGAACACCTTGATATTTGTTTGCAATTCGAGGCTGTGCCATGCTGCGCACGATGGGATTTCCTACTTGGCGCATGTATTCCCACTCAGACTGAGAGCACACATCGTTGTGGATTAGTGTCCAACATTGTCATTGCTAAGGTAGCTCTGTGACCTTGCCGGCCACTCCGCACATTATATTGGCAGCATTGTAAATTGTAAACCATGACAGGGAATAGTTGGAATGTTTTCATTCAGGATTACATCCATGTACACATATAATACTTTGAATGGAATGTTTTCTTAAACGACAGCCAGAGTTATTAATTGATAAGCACACCTACCTTTTTTGCAAATCCGATTGAGAAAAAGGACTGGTTATATTAACATAACCTATGATGACTAACGTCTCGTCAGCCTTGTGTGTAAGACTCATTGTCTGGAAGCCCTAATTTATCGTGCTGCTTTCAAAAATGTATTACATACTGGGAGTAGGCCTTTGCTTTCCAGTACAGTACATATTTTCTATTGGTAGTTAAAACATCTTCAACTTCCCAGTTTTCTAGTATGCATCATCACGTCCTGATCTCTGTCATTGGGTCCACTAATATACAGCATTTTGCTTTCCCCACCCACCATGCTCTTGTGTATTAGCTGGTGTGGGTCTTTTATGCAACTGCCCTGAGGGCCGCATTCACAAAGAATGAACTGTGGCCGCTAATAGCACCTTCAACCGCACTTCATTTGTGCCAGCAGTTTGTTCTGTTTTAACATCCTGTTCACAAAGGATATTGAGCTAATGACATACCAGCGCAAACACGCCTATAAAGTTTTCAAAGCAGAGTGCAGTTTGCCCCTAATTTCCCCTGGTTGCTATAAGCCACACATGGCAAACTATAAATGGTGGCCTCAAAGAGTTGCGCTTAACAGAGGTTCTTTACTTGGAGCTTGGGAACTTTAAAGGCCAGCGTAACAGTAACATCGACACATTCTTGTTTTACAGATGGACAAGGTCAGTTGCTATGGTAACCCGATAGCAGCTCTTTACGGCATGTCGAACTGCTGTCGTAAAGTTCAATGCATATCGTCCTTACATGACATCTCCCCTTTTTTTTGTTTTGCTTTGTTCATAACATTTCAGAACAACACAAAATTACTTTTCTCGGTGCAAAAATATCTTCAACTTTTGAATATACAAATAGCAACACAGTCAGATAGTGATTACTTTCACTTCTTTCAACATCTTTAACAACTTTTTTTTTTCACACAAAACATTTTGATCTGTTTGGGCAGCGTTCTTCATACACCCTTACAGATTCAGTCTGTCCACTGGTCTACTCAGCCTGCCAGACCGCGTGAATAGCTGTCCATCTTGCGTTCGAGGCAAGCACGTTTTGGGAGTTGCCAAGGTGTTCGGTGGGGTTTTAGCCCGTTGGACAGTAGCTTCTGGCTGAGGATGTTGAAGCTGTGGGGCTGGAGTATCTCCACAAGAAGCAGGCACGCACAGCAGGTGGCGACAGCTGCGTCTCAGAGTCGCCCCCTTGTGCGTCTCGATGACATAGCATCTCGGAGTAGTGCCTTTCACCAGTAATGCATCCTGATGATCCAACTTTGTGAGAACAGAATCACCGGTTCTCAAAAGGGGTAAAGGTCTTGTGCCATGACGGTGATTGAAGTAGAAGGCTTGTTTCTGTTTCTCCCTTGCATCCTTACTTCTGACGGCAACGAGATCTGGCCATTGGGGTTGGAGGTTTGACTCTCGTTTTGGGACTGTTGTTCTAATCCTTCTCCCCAAAAGCAGTTCTGCTGGACTTACGCCTGTGGTTGTGCATGGGGTGGAACGGTAACACATGAGAGCGAGTCAAGGGTCTTCCTGCTTTAGAATCCTCTTTGCAATTTGTACACTCCTTTCTGCATGTCCGTAGGGTTGTGGACAATGCGGGATCGAAATAATGTGTTGGAAGTCAAAGTCGCGGGAAAACTTCTGGAACTCCTCACATGCAAATTGGGGTCCGTTGTCCGAAACAATCTGGACATGGGATCACCTGCAGAAAGAGGTAGATAGCCACTACGTCAAGATCACTCAGGGCCTCCATCATTTTCCTCTGGAAGATTTCTGGAGCGCTGGTGATGCCGAAACACGGACGTTTAAACGCGTACCTTCCAAAAGGCGAAATTAATGTGGTTAACTCGCTGCTTTGTGGATGCAGGGGTATCTGCCAGAACCCTGAAGGCGCGTCAAGTGACGGAAACGTGGTTGCATAGTTTTGCAGTGATTTCCTCGGCTGTCTTTCTCTCTTCACAGCATCATTTAGCTTTTTCAAATCCACACAGATGCACACTTGGCCATTTTTCCTTGGGACAGGCACCATTGGTGCGCACCAGTCTGTCTGTTCAGTTACCTTTTCAATGATCTTGTTTTTCTTCATGCATTGCAATACCTTCCCAAAAAGCGGCAGAGGGACTTGACGAGCTGTGTGTACTGCGTACGGTTCTGCATTATTTTTGAGTTTTATTTTGACTGGCTCTGTCTTAAGAGTTCCATGCTCGCCAAACGCATTGTGCACTTCCTCAATGTGTTTCACTAGTTCCATTGTGCATGGTGTCTCTTTGCCCAGCAGGTTATTAGATGTCTGGCTGTGGATCACAAACACTGGAAATGAATAGTACGCTTCTTTGTACTTTGCATTTGCCGGGAATTTTCCAACACAGTATAGCCACCAGGGCTATTCATTGGGGCCATATTGGACAGCACAAGTTTCTGTTCAGGGACTAACATGTTGAATGTCTCTTTCTCCATGACATTTAAATCTGCTCGAGTATCAATTTTAAATTTAACCGGTGTTGCACCGATGACAATTTCTGCAGTCCATTTATCACTCTCTCTAGTAGTGTCTGTGACAGCCCCAAGGAAATATGGTGTCTGTGAAACAGTCTCTGCATCCGTCAGTTCTCTGATGGACTTACTGTGGCACATTCTTTCCCAGTGACCCACCTTTTTGCACTTGAAGCATGTAGATTTCATAGCTGGACATTTACTTTGGTTCTGTGCTTCATTTTACCACATCTTCCACATTTTTGCTCAGTGTGCTCCCCACTCACTTGCTTCTTATTTTTCCACTGCTGCTTTCCTCTGAATGCAGTTTTTGGATGTGAGACCTCCTGCACTGCTGCGCACGCTTCCTCTTGCACGTGCACTTGCCTCGTCACCTCCTCGGACTGGCATACGGCCTGAACAGTTTGGGCTAGTGTGAGCTGTGACTCAAGCTGCAGTTTACGAGACATCTCTTTGTCAGTGATTCCCACTACTATGCGATCTCTGATGTGCTCCTCTCTGTGAATCCCAAAGTCACAATGTTCCGACAGTCCGTATAGAGCTCTTAGAAACATTTTGACTTTCTCACCGGGCCGCTGTACTCTCCGGTGGAAACGCCCTCGCTCATGGATAACATTCCTCTTCGGATAGAAGTATTAGTCATATTTTATTCGTCAAAATTTCATCCTGTCCACTTCATCCGCAAAAGTGAATGCCTTGAAAATATTCTCTGCCTCCGCGCCCATAGCCTAGATCAAAGAGCTTACTTGCACCTCGCCATCCTCATTGTTCAATTTCGTCTCCACACGAAAACGCTGAAACCACTGCTTCCAATCAGCCCAATCCGCCGGGTGGTAGAACGGAAAGTTTCCTGGGGGGTTCAACTTCTCCAACATCCAAAGCTGCACGTCCGTCGTCAATTTCTGACACCATATAATATTACTGAAAAATGTCCACTCAGAGAGTTGCGCTGAACAGAGGTTCTTTACTTGTAGCTTGGTAACTGTACAGGCCAGCGTAACAGTAACATCGACACATTCTTGTTTTACACATGCGCGAGGTCGGTTGCTGTGGTAACTTGAAAGCAGCTCTTTACGGCATGTCGAACTGCTGTCGTAAAGTTCAATGCATATAGTCCTTATATGACAGTGCCCATGTCAAAGTATCCTGAAGTAAGATACTGAACAACCAGTTGCTCCTGATGCTGCATCATCAGTAGGTGAATGAGGAGTCAGTGTGAAGCCCTTTAAGTGCCTTGTAGGTAGAAAAGTGCTTTACAAGTGAAAGCCCAAGCCCAAAACACTGGCCTGGCCCAGTGATACCTTGTCCGTGCAACAATTGCTGTACACTAGTTTTCTAAAGACATTATTTTCTTTCGTCAAACAGCGTGTGTATATTAAGTGCTGGAATTAGTGAATTTGACATTTATCAATAATGCTCATTTGCATAGTTTTGTGCAAGTTTTCCATAAAATGTATGCATTTAAATATGGGCATATGACACCGGAGCAGTGAGACACAATCTGATTGGCAGTGCAGTTTGAGAAACATTTCACGATCTAAGCATGCTTTGTGAATTAGATATGTCTGCTTCATTTGTATCAATTTGCGCCATGCTTTTGTGAATTTGGCTTGTTTACGTCTGTACAAGTTTCCTGTTTCTGTAATTTGTATCATTGTTTTGTCGCCAACATGGCACCATATTCTGTATGCGTGCCCTGTTTTATTTTTATTTTTTGGTGTTAATTGTGGGGCCGCGTGGTCTTATGCCGTCTAATGCCGTCTTCACTGACATTTTCATCATTTCACTGGGGTCATGCCATGTGCCAGCCTGTCTCAAGTCTTTCACTATTGTCACATTACAGGACTTAATGAATACGGAGCTGTAGCACTGACATCAGCACTCAAAGTGCTTTGCGCGCAAGTCAATAAGCACCCCGCTCCTGAACCCGCTGCAGTTTGCCGACAGAGCCATCAGGTATATACAGTATGTTCCGGTCAACCTGTCACTCCACTCTATACTGCAATTCCAGACTCCCCATTAAACTGTGCCGGAATCATGTTCAGGAGTAGCCTTGACCAAATGGTTAAGATTATCATATCCCATCTTCAGGACACGATTCGTGACCAGTCACCTTCACCATCTGCTGGACACATGGCTGTGGCGTCCTCGACCAAGACATTAGGGCTGTTCACACGGCACACATTTGCTCCGGCGCTGCACCGATATATTTTGTTGCGATATATTTTACACCGGACCAAATTTTGTGGAGCGTTCACACGTGCAAAGCCGCTGAGCGTGACAGCACCGGCACAGCGTCGGCGCAGCCCCACTTGCGTTCACACGGCAGTTTCTGTAGCGGAGCAAAACGACAGAAAACAAATGAGCTGTCGTGTTGGTTCTTTTTTTAAACGTCTACACAACTCAAGCAGCTACAGTACAGACACGTCCTTCTCCTTCTCGGTCTCCGTGCCTTCTTCTCGAGAGTGACCGCCCCCTGATAACGTAAATCAACGATGACTTCAATGACACTCAGAAAAGCAAAAATGTAATGCGCCAAACAGAAAACTCAAGAGAGGAAATCACAAAATAAATTCTATGGGGCACGGGGTGGTTGTCAACACACATCAAAGGAACAAACTACACAAACAACTCCGAGACAGTCCAGTCTCCTACAAAAGGAAAGATGACGTTTGGGGATTATTCCTCCCTCCCCGTTATAGTTGAGATGGTATAACCCAAGAGGTGCTTGCCAGACAAGTCTTGGGTCGTTATTTAACAAATGACAGAAG
>CAAKHF010023406.1:0-10199 GCA_901007745.1 Hippocampus kuda | reverse complement strand
TGCTGATCACAAACTCCAGCTCCTTTCCCGCCAATTCAGACTTTTATTGTAACATATGCAAAATAGAAGAAAACCACTGCCCCCGATATTTGCATGCCGCACCCCCGATCTGGCCCCTCGGTGGTGATTGGTTACCTGTTTTTTAAACTTGAACCACCAGTACTTTGGCGCCTTTTCTGTCTGGTCTACATCGAATTAACATGTTGCAGACTTTGCGGATGGCCAATGTCGCCTGGGCGCGACGGGTGTTCTCAACTCGTCTTTTGTTGTTCAACCGCGGTTCCCGAATTATTCGTTCTCCTTTTGTGACCGAGTTTCGCCCTCTCCCCTGTGATCGCCCACCTGCATTGACGTGTTAATTGTGGACTTCAACAGTCCTCCGGCCAGGTGGCCGGCGCCTTTGTGTGCAAGCATTTGGGGGTGCTGGATACGCACCCAAACGTTTAGATGTTCCCAAGTTAAATGAAACTTTAAACATGATACACTTTTGCTCATAGATTCCTCTAACACAAATACAACCACCTAAAGCTGAAATTTCAACAAATGACTATTTTCAGTTCTTTACACTTTGTCTCTGCTGTGCGTTATAATTTGGAACAGTGCATTTGAACAAAAACTACATTTTTATTCAACTCAACTCAACTCAACTGTATTTATAGAGTACTTTCAGACAGCCATCGCTGCATACAAAGTGTTGTACATGAAGCAACTAACATATACAAGAGTAAAGCAACAAATCGTAACAAAGACGGTAGAAAGCACCGAACAGCAAAACCAAGAACAAATCTGAGTCATGCTGAGTCAAATGCCAAAGAATACACGTGAGTTTTGAGGCGGGTTTTAAAGATGGGCAGCGAGGAGGCTTGCCGAATGTTCAGTGGGAGGTCATTCCAGAGAGAGGGACCAGCAACAGAAAAGGCTCGATCCCCTCTGAGCGTCAGTTTAGTTCTTGGTACTTCTAATAATGTCTGGTCCGCAGACCTGAGGCGCTGGGCAGGTGTGTAGGGGCGGATGAGCTCAGAGAGGTAAGGTGGCGCAAGGTCATTTAGAGATTTGAAGACAAATAATAGGATCTTGAAAAAAAAAAAAAGTTTTCAAAAAAAAAATCCGTTCCAGAAGGCTGTTCGAAAACCGATTTGTTCGAAATCCGAAACTATTTTATTAGCCCATGATTAGGGGCTAATACACTATGCAGGACAAAAAAAAAACACAAACATGTCTGCCCACAATGAACGCTACACGAGGAAGCATCACTTCCTCGTGTAAGGAAGCCGAGAGGAGTCGAATGGCGTATTCAGGTTTGCTTAGTTTGGTCGAAAACCGATTTTTGGTCGTAATCCGAGGCGTAAAAATCTCAACAATAGTGTAAATACACATGTGCCACACCCACATGTGCCCAAACAACACAAACTTAAAAAAACACCCGCTGTAATCCTTAGCTATGCTAAAGCGTATACAATTACTATGTTTTTTTTCAAGCATTGAATATTGACAGTCAGAACAATTAAATGCTGATCCACGAGACCTGTGTATCCAACTGTACATCATTGAGTCTGCATCAAAACAGCATCTCCACGATGATCCAAAACTTCCAAATGCAGTGCCAACTTTATTGTGCAAGTATGCTCGCACAGTTTGAAAGCACATGGGCACAGAGAACATCTTGTTTTCATTTGGAACATTTCCGGCACAACAGCAAACAAAAACCTCAAAAACTATTACAAATCTGTCAGAATAGATGACTGTACTATACCATCTGCTTCAAATCAGCCTGGACGGGAAATGAAGAGTTTGTCAGGTGTCACCCTGCAGGAAGAGGACAGCTCCAAACAGCATCCAGAAAACCATTAGCAACAAATTTGTTTCTGTCTCAAAAAGCAATTGCAAGATTGAACCTCGCCAACATGACTCCTAGCCACCACATGAAACACTAATGACACAACACGGACGTATTTCTGTTCTACAATCAGCATGAAAAAAACAAGTATGATATGAGGCGCCTGTCACAAACAATGGCGAGCATGCCTTCTGACACCGGGCAGGAAAGTTGTCTTGAACCACGGGCACGCCGTCTCTGGAATACGCAGTCCTGCATGCTGGCTCATAACAGCTCAGCAGTTTATTTATAACTTCCCACAGTGTGCACATGAACATGAGGACACTTTCACAGGCAGGCTACACAAATACACACTTGCAGTACAATGTTGTGTCAATGTGCACTTTGGATATACACCATATATATAAAACCATCCATCCATTTTCTGATCCGCTTATCCTCACAAGGGTCGCTGGGGCAGTAGGTGGGGGACACCTTGAACTGGTTGCCAGCCAATAACAAGGCACACAGAGACGAACAACCATCTGTGCTCACACTCACAAATACAGGAAGGCCTGAGCCGGAATCGAACCCTGCACCTCTCGGGACAATTTACCAGTGTTCCATTAACCTGCAAAGCATGATTCTTGAATGTGAGAGGAACACCGACTGACTCAACCCCACACACATATCTATCTATCTATACATCTATCATCATCTAAGTGGCCTGGGAGAAAGTCGTCAGTTTCTCAGCTGGGCCTGCAGTGGAGTGAGGTGAGTTGGAATGAAATAAGGAGAGGGGGCTGTGGAAGCAGGAGGGGGTCTAAAGCAAGGCTGGGTAATCTGGGCCTTTGTTGGCAGATGGTGGGAAGTACCACCTTGGACTCTCGCAATGAATGCTAAGCAGCAACGCCGTTGTCAGAGCTTGCACGACATTGGACGCATGCGCTGAGTGTTCCTCTGGTAACCAGGAACAGCAACGTACTACACATGGACACATACCTACAGGCAGCAGACCATCTTGTCGTTCCGCAAGAGTTAACAACCCAGCAAGTGGGAACTGATGGGGAGTCATGTGCCAGACGCGATATAAAGTCTACATGGTGCCAGAGGTTAGGTGAAAGGGGACGTTTGGATCAGGCTAGTGCGGAAACAGGCACTGCCGTTGCCATTTTATCAGTAGACCCAAACTACCCAGTAAAAACACGTGCATAAACGCTATCTACATTAGGAGTGAGCGAGTACTCGGACTGAACGACTTTAGTATACAACTGATTCACAATTCTTCTGACAGATATTGCCATTTCAATGCGATTTTCTTCAAATCAAGCTTCAGTGCAATATTCACAATGTACAGTAACATTTATAAACATGACAGAAAATGATCATCATCAGTCATACCATCAGAACATTAAAAGCGATTGGGCTATTGGTGCAAGACACTCAAGAGGTTGAGCGAGGAAGGCGGTTCTTTTTAAGGTTATCAAAATGGTTCAATAAGGCAAGACCTACTGCAATATTTTCCTTCATGTAGAAATATGTAATTGTGTTATTACTGTATTTTTTTAAAAAAATCCTTTTTTTCCAACCAAAAATGTTTTATATTTTGTACTTATGTGCATAAATGTATTTCTCTAAATATTTTTCCCCATATTTTTGCTCAAGACTGACCAATTCAAACAGAGACTGAAGGTTTCGCGATATGGCCTGAAATCCGAATCATGGTATGAATTGAATCTTGGGGTCTTAACAATAATGGTGAGTGTAGGTGTAAAAATATCATAATGGGAATATTTCTGAATGGGTTATTCAAATATGAAACGGTAACCATTTCTTTATTTCATGTTCTCTCTTGCTCACTGTTGCATGTTCAGTGACTCCTTATTCGCCTCCTCGGTTGAAGTGCTACTCGTTAGTGGGGTAGTTTATCTGTCACCACGTGGGACAGGATTTGCACCATGCAGTTTGTTGCTGTTGCTAAGCGCGAACGCCTAGTGTTCTCAAGCGGCCGTGAAAGCAAAGACTTCCAAGTGTATGAGTGACAGCGTGACGTAGACGCAACACTTTTTTTTTTGGTTTACTAGTTTGGAGCTGGTGAGTGTGAGCTGTGCATAGAAGCATGCTGCCGATTGATGAGCGTGGGGGGATAAGAGCCTTTTAAAAATATAATAATAATAATAATACATTTCATTTATAAGCGCCTTTCAAGACAAATCTTTGATGATCTCAAAATCCCGTTGCCCAAGATTGCAACTTCGGTCCCAAAATGAAAAATTGTTCAGCCCTCGTTTCAGACCAATAGCGGCCTTATTTCAATGAATCAGGCACTCGCGACGTCGAACAATACCAGTCATCGATAACAATGTAACTGTTTATGGCCGTTTTACTATCAGGAACTATATGGCATACATGGCTGACAGAACGCCCATTTTCAAGGTTTTGTATTAATTCTTAGAGTGCATTATTAGCGTGATGCTACCAAACGTTATACATTAATTTGCTGACTCCTCGGCTATCTGAGAGGTGGGCGTCCACGATCAGGAGATCAATGAGGAGGGCGACCACGACACAGGCTCCCTGGAGCTCTTTAGCTGTCTAACCGGTGGCGGCCGCGGAGCTAGTTGGCTGCGTGAGCGGCGGCGGTAGCAGAGCTACTCAGCCGCCTCGACGGCAGGGAGCCACGACACAGGACCCCATGTCTGGCCAGTAAGAAGTCGATCTCGTCCTGCTACCTTCGTATCAGTTAGAACATTAAATATCTTGTCTTTGTCATGTCGTCAATTCAATATCGGTTGAACATGATTTGCAAATCATTGTATTCTGTTTTTATTTGTTTAACACAACGTCTCAACTTCATTGGAATTAGGTTTGATTTGTGGGGTCTTCGGTTTCCGACAGTGGCATTCCTACTGTGGTGATGCAACCCAAAGTTGTAAATCGCATTGCACCAAAGTCTATCACTAACTTACAGTTAAGCAGTCGTAAAGTCAATAAAAGTAAATATTTGGATGACAAACACTTCTGGGCCGTAAATCCAGTGGACCCCCATTATTCGTGGGGAATAAAGCTCGGGCCAGCCCACGAATAGTGAAAATTTGGGGGTAACTGACGCCCGTTGTGAAAATTGAAATAGGGAAAGGGAAAACCAGAAAAAAGAAGTACGGTAATTAAAAAAACAGAATTCAAGTCCAATTAGCATT
Source organism: Hippocampus kuda (assembly GCA_901007745.1). Classification (NCBI taxonomy): domain Eukaryota; kingdom Metazoa; phylum Chordata; class Actinopteri; order Syngnathiformes; family Syngnathidae; genus Hippocampus; species Hippocampus kuda. The sequence goes on along the minus strand of CAAKHF010023406.1, from coordinate 5,183 downwards.
TTGCATGAAAAATGGGAGATGCCCCCTCAAAACAAAATAATGTTAAAATACATTGAAAAAACAAATCTTAAATACCTGAATCTGAGGGTGCTGAATCGCAAATATTTGAGTAAATTTAATTAATCATTCCAGCCAGAGATGAGAGTTTTCATACGTGTTGTCACACATGTCATTATTTACAAGCAATATGGGTGTCTGTGTATCTTGCTTGTTTCATGTAGTCACAGATGAATTACTGAAAATGAATATGTAAATCATCAAAAAAATCTGACAAAATGGCATTAATTCTGAACTGGGCATTTAGACCATCAGTGAAGATCAGCCAACAACCTTCTTTGAGTTACTGACTGACTAGGCAGAGATGGCACTGGCTACGATCTCGCACTTGACACCTTGTTGGAACTGTAACTGGAGATGACATAAGTTGAGTGACTCACTCACTCTAAAGTAGGCTAGCCTGTCCTCTGTGTGAACACCTTGCAACGACACCGGTGAGGGAAAATAGGCCAGTGGTGGCATGTAGTAATGACATTTGGCATTGCACCATGCTCTGAATGTGAATGCTTGACAGACAGTGAAGCCATTTAGTAAGACAACCACTTAAGGTTCTGCGACATGTTATGATGTCTTCTGATGGTTTGGTTATACTGAATACAGTGGTTCTTCAACTGAAATGTATCTACAATAATGTATGTTTTATCATTTTAAAAACATGCATATCTAACGTAACTGAATTAAACCAAGTATTCCTTCCGAACTTAGCTTTGGGTAATTTAAAAGCTCAGATATCGTTGGTGTTACTTCAAAATCAGGACTTTTCAGGAGACTCCAAAAACGACATTTGTTCAGCAGTTAATACTGTATTGCTATTTTCAAGACTTTAGATTGGTCAATAATTGGTTAAAAATAGTATGGATTTGTGAAAAATATTAAATTTACCAAATTGTGCCAAAGGAATTTCCGGCCGAACACCAGCAATATGATTGCTATGCGTCACATAAATTTGACATCCCTGCATGAATTTGTGATGCTATTGCACTTTTTGTAGTGTTGTGCAAAAGGATCTTCGTGAAATATTTGTGGCTTGGAAGCATGTATCTCGAGTTAAGCATGTGTTGAAATCGCTGTTTTTGCTAAATATACTTTGGGAAGTCTTTGGCACAATTCAGCACCAGTGACTCCTTGATTGCCTTCCATAGACTCCTTTCTTGTTCTATGAAAAACAACATCAAAAGTACAAACAAAACTCACGAGACGTTTTTTGGGAGAAAATAGTGACTAAATGGAGTGACCATATTGCTAAGGTGGCAACACTGGTCCAACCATGTTGTTGTGATAAGCATTGCACTTCAGCGTGTGACCATCAAGCATTTTTTAGCACTTTTTCTGCATTCAGATCATGAGTGAACTGGTCCCTAACCCACCAGCCTTTAGACTAGACGAGAGACATGGGGGACACCCTGGGCTGGTGGCGAACCAATCCCATGGACATAGACATTCAAAATGTGAAAACGACAGAAAATATTATCACGAACCAGCATTGCATTAGTTAGTTATTAGTTATTTTCAAAAGCGACTGCTATATCGGCAGCAGATGGAAGTTACTTTGATTTTCTTTTATACTGCCAACAAGTCAGACGATTTTGGGGATTTTAGGCAAAATTTGTCTTTTTCTAACCATGCTCATTTGAGTTTGCAGTTAAGAAACTCACGAGCATTACTCCTTATGTGTTTGGCTTGAAAGAGATGTAGCGTAAAATGTAAATACTTGACAGAAAATATGATTGTATGATCAAAACACTACTACCACTGGCTCAACTTGAGCTAGGAAAGTCCATACTGGACCCAAAGCACTTACAGAACGTTTGATTTAAGGCTGGGATGTCCAAACCTAGTCCTCGGGGGGCCGCTTATCCTTTTTTATTTTAGTCTCCCTTCTCCAACAGACCTGATTCAAATGATCAAAATCAATATCAGGCTTCTGGAGCGCTTGCTGATGAGTTGATCAATTGAATCGGGTTGTTTGAGGAGGGAAACACCTAAAACAGGCAAGATAGTGGCCCTCGAAGACAGGAGATGGACATCGCTGATTTAAGTGCTCGTCGAGCTGAGAAGTGACAGGCCTGTCAGGGTGCAACCCCTTTCATCTCGCTCAACAACGAGAGGGTGTATTACAATCACCCCCCTGCCGAAAACCGGGCCTTATTTTGGGGGCTAACATTAGCACACTTCTCGAACGATGAGGTTAGCCACCGAAGATGAGCGAACAAAGCCGGCCGGGTGCCGGTAACCGGTGTCAAGAGCCATGAAAGCCTAGCTCTAATAAACAATGTCAGCCCGCCTTGACACTTCAGCAGAGTCACAATAACCATTACTGATAAATAGTTTAACTTTGGGTGTGGCGTTGTGATGGGGGCTAACGTCTCCCCCAAAACAAACGAATCCAGGTTCATGGCGTTCGAAAACCGGCAAGCATTAGCACACTTAGCATCCTAGCTAATTGTCCCCTTACCCTCCCACAACCACCATCACAATCCAGCCTCCACTATCATTAAGAAAAGTCGAATTTCTGACGCATACACAAAGAGGAGAAAAGGTGTTTGTGAACCACAAATACATGTTACCGTGCGGGTCAAAAGGATACTGAGTTGGCGGCACGGCTCCAGGCTGGGGCACTGGTGGGGCTCCTGGCGGCAGCGACACGGAGGTCAGGGTAGCCCGCAGTTGGCTCGACGGAGAGGGTCCGCTTCCAGGTCCACTCACGGCAACGGCGGCTGCGGGTTTGGGGACTACTTTCGGTGGTAAACTCATCGTAAAAAAATAAATAAAGAGAAAGAGCTAACACATTAAAAACAAAACAGCGCTCCAAATAGAAAAAAGACCGTCGTTTTAGCTCGCACACATGGAGTCAAAGCAGGCCCCAAGCCCCCGAGAGAAGCGGGATAACGAAGCCCAAATAGCAACACGGATCTTTCCTTTTTTTCATGGAAAGTCGCTGCCGGGATCAGTGGTGCTCTTCATGGGGACGGTGGGGAGCTTTCCCTAACCCGTCCAGAGCCTCTGCGGATCCCCGGCCCCCCCACCGGTTTCGCTTCGTTTCCACGAGAGGGGGGAGAAAAAAAAAAGACAAACCACACGGTCTTCAACCTCCCGCGTGGGAAGCTTTAGTTGTGCTGCTCGTCAAGTGTGTTTTCTGTCATTTTTTTGCCCGTACATATACGTGAGAGTCGGCCAACATGGCGCAGCTGCCTGCCGCTCCTCCAGCCGTCCGAGTAGGACAGATGATTCGGCAAGTCTCGACCAATTACGGAATCACTCGGCTAAACAACCGAGCGACGACCCGCTCCCGCGGTCACACTGCAACACACATTACGCACGTTTGCGGGGGCATTTTCTCAAATAAAAACACGTTTCCAAACCATTTCCACATGAAAGGCTATGACGAACACTCACAAATGTGCAATAACACATGCTACGTTGAATGGTTTGAGCCAGATCCACACATAGTTTGCGTGGAACAGTTTCAATTTCTATCTACAGTATTTACGGTTAAAATGGTCTTGAACGTTCAACGGTATTTTCCGGGACCTGTGTGCTAGTAGCACCCTCTATAGTTTGTAGCCGCCCTCTGCATCTTCTTTCTCAGTTAAAACCTTTTTTTCGTTACACATTTTCAAAAAAGTAAAAATAAGAAGACAGCCTCGAGCACGCCCGCGACCCTTGTGAGGATAAGCTGATTAGAAAATGGATGGATGGCAGCAAAAACTTTCCGCATAGTAAGAATAGTCAATTATAAGTTGTTAAAGTGTGTAATGGTAGGTTTTTGGCTTGTGTCTTCACATTTGTTCATATGAAATATTCCCCATATTATTAAAATAATAATCACGAAATCTACGTCTTCATGAATATGCTTTAACAAAAAAAATGAAGAAGACGAAAACACAATTTGTTAAGTTTGAGTGTGCGGTGAGATGCAGAAGAGATGTTAAACTCAACTCTCAACTCAACTGTATTTAATAGAGCACTTTAAAACAACCTCGCTGTATAAGAAGTGCTGTACATCGAGTAAATATCATATATAAAACAATAAAATAATAATAACGGAGACAGTAGAAAGCACAAAACAGTAAAACGAAGATCAAGTCTGAGTCATGCTGAGTCAAATGCCAAAGAATACAAATGAGTTTTGAGACAAGTTTTAAAGATGGGCAGCGAGGAGGCTTGCCGAATGTTCAGTGGGAGCTCATTCAAGAGTTTTTTAAAACTGTTTATAGGTGGTGGTCTGTCTGTCAAATTTGTCATTTGCGCCGCCGACTTCTGCCTGCAAGTATTAATATGGGCGAACATATTCCCATGGATTGTCGAAAATAACCTTGAGGTAAACAGTTGGGAGGTTTGACGCCAGTGAACACGTCCCTTTCTACCGACGGGTGAGCAAATGATTCATTCTCATTTTGGGCCCACGCTCATGACCTTCAATAACCTCAACACAAGCGCGCGGTTTCACGCCGTCTCATGTGAGTTTTGGGAGCTGAAAGTGACTCTTGATAATAAATCATAATGTTTTTGCATTTGTTCGAAGGGCCGGGCCTGCTTAATTTGGATGCATAATTGGGAAAGGGAGTGGTCAAAATCCTGACGCAAACCATTTGACAAACGGTGGCGTTATTTTTCACCCTCTCGGTAGCGGAAGGAGAAAAACGAGCCAGTTTGCGGTCGAATAGCGTCTCTGCGCACTCCTTTGAAAGCCGCCGGTACTTGTCATTTAGGTATGTAGTTCACCTCCACTGCGTTGGTGGCGCTCTACTAGTACATAATCCTTTTCGTTTGTTAAACAGGAAGTAGTTCGGCCCGGCGGGTGGGATGATTTTCCGTGTAGTTTCGTCAAACGTCGATTCAACGTCCAAACTACTTTTTGCCCCAGCATTGTACGAACAACGCCCGTTTGTACGCCGTAATGGAAAATAACTCCGGGGTGTTGGATTTGGTTGTCTATGACGATGTTAACGTGATAAGTTGAAAGCAAAATGCTTTTTCGGCCAACCACGTGAATCACGTGACGACCGAGCGTTCTTTTCATTTAATCGAGGCAAATCAACACAAAAGTCTTGATAACGAACCATGGTGCTTTTGTAATATTCTGGGGGGGGGGGGGGGGGGGGGGAACCCCTCGTCGGGTTATT
>CAAKHF010023400.1:2500-12490 GCA_901007745.1 Hippocampus kuda | reverse complement strand
ACAAAAAAAAAAAAAAAAAAAAACTACGGCAAGCCTGAGGATTTCACGGTAACAATAGTTACCGGTAGCGTGTCGTTTCCGTGGCGTCATTTTAACGGTACCGAAAAATAGTTTAACCATTAAAGCCACCGCACACGACTTGACTGTGTGATCAATGCGATTTCACTGTGCCTCTATGTGTGTTTGTGGTGTGGTGTGTGAGTGTGTTTCTTCTAATTTACTTTCGTTTCGTTTTGTTTTCAATGTTGGGGGGACGCAACAGATAATGTTATGTGCGCATGCGGGTTGCTATTTTGGTCCGCAAACTGAGGAATCGCGCGGATGAAACTTTGAGATGGCGGCGAAAAAAACTCACAAAGGTCTACTAATTACGACATTTAAGAAATGGGAATGCCAGTCTGATTTGATGTTCTGTCAGTCTGACATGATTCAATGTTGTTGACAGACGGCAGGGCAAACGACGCGCACGCTCAACGTGAATATCGCGAGAGTTTGCACCGATGTAAACCCTCTACACAAAAGTGTAGAAGGTTGTTTGAAAAAAATGCCGACCGTAAAGTTTTTTTTCGAGGTAGAAATTCTCGGTCGGTCGGGTTACCGGAAACACACTACTTTTTTTTTCTACGCCTTAGGTCTATAGGCTAATCGCTATGAAAAATATGATGAAACAGTATTGGTTATTCTCTAATTTACTGGTTGTAGCATGGTAACTTTATGGATAAAACATTTGTCACAAGGTGTAGTAATGCTAATGTTAACTGTTGGTTGAATGATGATGGTTAATGATGACGTGTGTTAGATTCTTTCGTCAAATTGATAGTAGATTACACATGCATCGTCTTGGGAAGAGGATGTCAAGCCACATCAATACTTACCTGTATTAATGATTACCAGTAAATGAATCTTTGCAGTGCGAGATTGGAAAAAATAAGATAAGATAAGAAAACCTTTATTAGTCTCGCAATGGAGAAATTCCCATTTCACAGCAGCAAAGTTATGAAAGGAAGAAGTAGAACAACAAAATATAGGAGCTGCTGACTCTGATTTTGTGGTATGCTGTATTCATGATGCCATATTTTGATCCATTAATTTTTTTGAATAAACCTGGAGTACACAGCTGCTCATTTAAATGTTCATTGTTAATGCATAGTTTTCAAACATTTGCCCTTGAATCATTGTACTTTTGACTTTCAGAATTCTTGATTATGAATATCAGTCAAAATAGAAAAATGGGTTCCCATGATGAACGTTTACGGAACCCAAAATTAGTTACCGTGGTTTCCCATTGGGTAATCCGACGGAACCGAAAAACGGTTACCGTGAATTTCCAAAATCCTCAGGCCTACTACTGAATTATTTACATTTTTGCAGCATTTGTTTATAATTGTATGTATATATTGTTGTTTGTGTTATTATCATATGCAATTGAATAAGTAGACCATTTCAGAATTTGAAATTTGGGACTCTCTCAATGCATAATGGGACTCATACTTTTCTGATCAGCGAGTCCCTAGGACTTGCTGGCGGTAAACTGTGAAATTATCACCCTTCATGTCTGGTCTGCCACGAATAAGCAAGTTGCAGACTTCGCAGATGACAAATGTTTGCCTGGGCGCGACACTTATTACCAGTTCCCAAACCGTCTTTTGATCTTTTAAAACACTTCGTTCCTCAACTGTTTACTCCCACTTCCAAGCCGAGTCTAGCCTCCTTACATCTGTTTGCACCCTTGCTTTAATGTGATTCCTGTGGACTTTAAAAAGCCATCCGCCCGACACTCTTGCGCACAGGCATACACTCCAGAACGTTTAGACATGCCCAAATTAAATGAAACTTTAAACATGATATTGTTTCACTCGTAGAGTTCTCTATCAGCCTTTCACAAAATTGAACCTGTGCCTCACGTTGGCAGAGTTGAGTGCAGTCCTCAAAGGCACCGTAGCCATGAATGGAGGTTGGTCAGGCGTGGTCTGCAGCACACTCATTCCTCTACCCATAGCACTATGTTAGTAAAGGAATTGAATACAGACCCTTTGGTTACAAGGCGCATTTTTGGCCACACGCCATAGTGTAGATGTGTCCCGAAACAAGTAAACAAGTCAAGTTAAAATAGGCTCACAGTTATAAGAAACATGCTGTACTGTATATATTAACAACACGATTATGTTTTTTTACAGGCTTTATGTAAAGACAACATTTACCCTGGCCTTGGAATGTTTGCCAAAGGTTATGGCAAGAACAACGAGCCTCTCCGGGGCTACATCCTGACCTTTGTGATCGCTCTTGTGTTCATCCTAATTGGTAAGGTAGCTGCTAGATTACAGAGTGCAATACTGCAAAATAATTTGTGATCCAAAAGTATTACTCTTATAGAATTTATCATAGATAAACATTTGAGTTTGAGGAAATCAGAGAGTTTCTTGTTGTCCTGTTTGTTGTCTGTGATACAAATCTCACATAAGTTTGATAATTAGATAATTAGGCTGATCCTAGTTAAAAAAAATGTAAAAATTCAGTAAGAAGGCATTTTATGGCTGCTGGTGTCTCCGAAGTCCCAAGAACCTCTCTCCAGGATATTCCAAAGCTTTTCAGTCATTTATAAAGCTATAAATACCACATGGATGGGTTATTGGGAGATGTTCATGCTGTTCCATCAAGGCTGCATCGTTGGCAAGGAGGTGGTGGAGTAATGTTTTGGGCTGAAATATTGAGAAGTGAAATGATAAATCTCTTTAGTGTAGATGTATTGAAGGTGTCAAAACTGTTGTGTTCCTCCTAGGGCAAAAAAAAAAAAAAAAGAGGAAAAAAAACATGCCTTCCACAGTAAAGTGATTCTCAATCACGATGAAGCACCATCCCACACTACAAAATATGAACAAAAACAGCATCTACTTCACCATTCTGGACTCACTGTAATTGTCCCCTATTAGAATAAACATGGCCTTGAACATAGTCCTGATTATTGAGGGTATATATAAGGGTGATACGATTCGAATCCACATTTTTCCATACAAGTTTATTCGAGGAACAGAGAAAGTATTATCCTGGATTTAAGCATGTGAACAACTAGTCATTTATCTTTTCTTTGCAGCTGAGCTGAACATCATTGCCCCGATCATCTCTAACTTCTTCTTGGCCTCCTATGCATTGATCAACTTTTCCGTGTTCCATGCCTCATTGGCTAACTCACCAGGTAAGTTATAGGAAGATAGGTGAATTACTGTAAATGTAACCTATTCGAGCTGGTAGGAGTCTGAAAAATAATTCAACATTTGAGTGGGCACAATCCAATCAATTTATTTTTCCTCAAAGGCATTAAGTGAGCACATTCTAAAATGCTTGCAGGGAACATCTGACTAGAAGGTTTGGAGACAAAGCTAATGAGGCCGAATTGAAATGATTTGGACATGTGAAAAGGAGGGACAGTGGATATATTGGTAAAATGATGCTCCCGGTAGAAGGCAAAGAGGTGATTTATGGATGTTGTGAAGGGAGATAGCTGAGTTGTTTGAGCAGAAAGTGCAGAGGACAAGGTGAGGTCTATAATGATTTGCTGTGGTGACTTCTGGATAGGGTAAAGCCAAAAGGGAAAGAAGAAAAAGCCCCCCACCCAAAAAAAAAAGAAAACGAATCAGCGTATGCCACCCAGAATTTCTTTTTTTTAATGTTACAGTATGCCTGAAATTATCAACTCATTTTAAATTCAGTGTGCTTACTCGTGAAGAAGACTAAGATGATAACAATGTAGTCGCGTACTGGATCAACAAGCTTATTTTGAAAGAGAATTAAAACTACATGGTAGGTTTCACATATGCTGCAGTATAGCATGGAAATATGCTATAAGAGGGAATATGATAATGACGTTGATCTGTAGAGTACTACAGAAATCATTGATAAATCTTACTATTTCGAAAAGAGCTCATTCTTTTCAAAATAAGATTTTTGGTTGGTTGGTTCGAAAAAAAAAATCAATCTCAAAAAATATTTGTTCACATTTGAAATCTGCAATATAGTGAGGGCTCCTGTATAGATCAGGGGTGCCCATTACGTCGATCGCGATCGAACAGTAGATCAAGGACTGGTCTCAAGTCGATCCGAGGTGGCGAGGAGAAAAAAACCCAAAAAACATTTGTGTCTCTGTGCATGTTAGTAATATATTTTTTGTGTTAATGCACACTGCACCCTAATAATTCTATCAGTCTCACTTTCACAAAAAGTATTTTAAAAAGAAAATAAAATAGAGCAGGTCATCTTTAACCTATGGTGACGTGTGACTGCGTCACCGGAAGTTGTTAGCGCTCGGCAGTCTGCAATTGCAGCTTGTGATCCGAGTTGTTGCGCTATATCTTTTATCGTTATCATTATTCTCATTCAGAGTTTGTTTTGTACAATTCACAGAGGGGACGGGCAAAAAATGGGAATCTGTAGGGCCGAGAGAAGCATTTCAAAACGGTACATGTGAGCTACGATAGTTAACAGGCTGCAAAAAGTGCATCGTGTGCCTCAGCGTCAGGCTATTGCTCATCATGGCATGCGTGCGTATGCGTGCGTGCGCGGTAACGGGTCGATCGCGGGAGGTTGGTTGATCGAAAAGTAGATCTTCAGTCAAAACGATTTGGGCACCCCTGGTATAGTTAATAGTACCGTACCTCAGTCATGTTCAGAATGCTGAGATTTGGGTGGGGATGTGCACGGAACACCTCTCCATGAAGGTGTCCAGGAGCTAGATGCCAACTCAACGGGCCCTTCTCAATGTGGAGGAGCAGCAGCAGCTCTACTTTTTACCCCTCCTCGATGACTGAGCCTCTCACCCTATTTGTAAGGGAGAGTCTGCACACCCTGAGGAGGGAACTCATTTCAGCCACTTGAAATCAATTATCTCATTTTTTTGGTCTCTGGTTATCCCAGTGGGCTGCATCCGGGTGAGGAATAATATTTTCTAAGGTATTCATTCGTCATAAAGAGTTGTGAGCTGTGCGGGTTTTTTTTTTTTTTTTGGAGGTGGGGTACCGTTTTCCCTATGTGACCTTATGCCCCACGACAATTTATGGGACACTCAGGTAAATGGCTTAAAGAGGAGAAATGAAGTATTATTAACAAAGACTTGGTATTTTAAATACAGTACTGACAATTAAATAATGGAACTCCTCAAAGCACAAAAATCAAGCCGCAAACAATATGTGCTGTCAGTTATGCCCTATTATGTTAGTACTACTGTCCCTTATATCTCACAATAATACCTACACGATGCCATTGATCAAGTGGTTAGCTGCATCTTAATACAACAAAATCACTAACAAAGCCGGTCTAAAATGAATACAGCATTACAGTCGTGGAGGTTTTTTTCATTGCGAGTGCTTCTTTAAACAGCACTGTCTAGTGAGTTTTCATTGTTTTATTTTCTTGTTTCACACTCAAATAAGTTCAAAGAACGGAATACAAACATCATCGCTATGTCAAATCTATGATATTTGCTAAATAAAAGAAAACTAAAAAAAAATTGCAAAATCCTTGAATACATCCCAACTTGCTTGGGGTATACAGTAGACCTTTCAGCATGTCCTTAATAGATTTTGAGGCTGTAGAAACATCAAGAAGCAGCTTGAAAACTGCACTGTACGCTTATGATTTATTTATAGACACAAGAAAGAAAGGGGTGTACGTTATTTTTAATGATATGCTCTGATTTACTGCAATGTTTCTTTTTTTTGTACATATTGAATTCTCTTTTCTCCTTTAACCCCAGAGCGCTAGCTGTGCTCCAGGTACAGATTCTCTGTCTTGCGTCTAATTCCACCAAGCAGATGATGTATTTATTTACCTGGACATAAATGGTACATGGCTCAATTTGAGGCTTACAATTTTGTAAATATTGAGGAAATAGACTAACTGTCTGACAAGATCTTGCCACCTCTCTAAAAGCAATTTGAAAATAAAGTTTTAGTCTACCAATTACCAATCTCACTCAGGGGAAATCCTTACATAATGCTGAGTGAAGTAGCATGGTCAATGTACCCTTTATGTGTTGTGGTTGTAGTCATTGTGTAACAATGCAGTATCTCTGTGTCCCATCACTAAAATCCTATTACTTAAATTTTTGTGGAACTCCTGCGATGAGTGAGTAAATATGGTCCTAAATAGCAGGTGTAACTTTCTGATCTCATGCGTAACAGACTGATACCTCATTCTTTAACCCAAGTACATTCAACATCAAGATGCTCTCTCTCCATGCTCTTTGTAACTTGTTTGTAGTTCATGAGTATAATTCATAAAGAAAAGAAAGGAAGGAAAAAATAAGGTTTCTTATGCTGTATCCCCTTTTTGTCTTGAAAACTGCTCAAATAATTGTTTCCTCGTTGGTGTATTTGACAAACCTACTTGAGTTTAACATCTAATAATTTGTTTCATCATTTTAACAGAAGTATTAGTTTTGAGGAGGTTTAGATATGGATATGACAGTGGTAGTTTTAACATTTTTTCGCATCTATGTTCTGAATTGTGACTTGTGTCATTGATATCACAGGGTGGCGTCCCAGCTTCAAATACTACAACATGTGGGTTTCGCTTGCTGGAGCTGTACTATGCTGTGTGGTAATGTTTGTCATCAACTGGTGGGCTGCTCTCTTCACCAACGTCATTGTTCTGGCACTCTATATTTACGTCAGCTATAAAAAGCCAGGTAAATGTGTCATCTTAAAAATGATCTTAATTTTATTTCCTTGTGTATCCCAACGATTCCCGACCTACCATTTGAGAAACACCATCTTAAATCACATCTGGTTTGGTTGCATAGGTTTAAAATTGTCGTTATTGTATTTATATGATGCACTTTTTGGTGAGACATATTTGAGAGAGCGGAAAGAAAAATTATATGAACCCTTGGAATTTATTACATTTTTGCATAAATCGATCATAAAATGGAGCGTGAGCTGTATCTAAATCACAAGAATAAGTCAACAGAGCTTGCCTAAACAAACATCACACAAACAATTATGTTTTCATATTTTTTTTTAGAAGTAAACACTCACAGCACAGGGAGGAAAAAGTAAGTGAACCTTTTGTATTTGAAAACTTTTCCCGTCGTGTGAGTGTTTACAATACTTGTTATGCTTTTAAAAAATATGAAAATACAGTATTCTCTTGTAAGGAATCATATTTGCGTTATCCAATCTTTCCTTATAACAAAATTTCCTTATATGGGAACCGACTATGGTACATGTCCTTTATGAACATGCAAGTATGTTAACAAAATTCATGTGTAACAACACAAGCAATAAAATGCAAAAATATATGGTTAAAAAAAACTGTATAACACAAAAACTGCACCATACAGTACAGGTATATGAACAAAATACAGCATAACAAGATGGGTCACAAAATTAGGACTATTAGCTACAAAATGAGACTAGTAATAGACCTGGTGACAATTCCTTCCACTCACTTCCCTGTCTCTGACTTTACCTCCCCTCAATCAGCACAGAAGACAGCATTGCTCAGCTGATGTCAGGCAACGAACTTTTTAAGCCTGGCACGGGACGCGTCGAAGTCCTCTATGCCCATAGTTAGCACTAAATAGGGGCACGGACACAGTTATTTTTCCGTAGTATGGAGTGGGACTTGCTTGAGTTTGTGCTACTGCGGGCTTCCGGGTTCCGGAACTTCTGTTGTCATGATTCAATCGTTAATGTAATATCAAAATTTTAATGCATAGGTTTTTATTTCGGTTTGATAGAAGTCTGTAGGTGGGAATACTTATTATATCTAATTATTGAATGGTACTGGTATAAGAAGAGTATTTGTGTGATTCACATTAAGACCACAGTTTATGAACAATTTATGCAAAAATTAATCTGGCATTGTATTCAGTTAAATTTAAGGCCCAGAAGTTTATATGCTGATGGAAAACCATATTCAACTTAAAGAAAAGGTGTTTCACATGACCGTGGTTAATTGCATACTCACTTTTAGCTTTAATTAGTTGAATAATTCTACCTTAGTTATTCAAGCTCCTAATGTTGCAGAATATTAAGGTACGCTTTATGGTTTTGATCCTTACTGACACATAACACTTCGTCCAAAAACTGGAGTTGATACAAGTCCTCATGTGATACATCACTGTCACGCTGCAGTGTGCCCTTGCAACCTCTACATATGTAACACACGGTGTATGACTTAGAACACACCTGTGTGCACAGTTTGACATGCAGCTATACATACATACAATACTTTCTTATTGCCTGTAACGCCACATGTGACAGATGCCCTGTGGTTCAGCAGAGTGACCCACAAACACACTTCCTAATTCCAATGTGTTTCTGCCTGCATACTTTCTCTCGTCCAGATGTAAACTGGGGCTCATCGACCCAGGCTTTGACCTACCATCAGGCTCTCACCCACACTTTGCACCTCAGTGGAGTGGAAGACCACATTAAGAATTTCAGGTATAAAAGACAAGTAAGCACTCGTTTACCGGTCATTGAAATTATGTGGATCATCTTTGTGTTATGGTTAGATGAAGTTATCAGAAGCTGAATGGTTATTTTATCATCTACAGATCAGATGGAAACTAATAAGCAGTATAAAAGGCATCAAATAGTGTCTTAAGGATGGTTTGTGTGCCCTCGGGTTCATTCTCATGTCCTCTCACCACCTATCCATAATCCCGAAGAGATTAACATATTTGCTTTGATTGTGCTAATCTGCTTTAGGTAATCACCCCGACCCACCAATACTGCTGACCTCACTATCATCATCATCATTCTCTTCCGCTTATCCGAAGTTGAAGTTGGATAATGTGGGTAGCAGTTTACGCAGGGAAGCCGAGTCCCTCTCCGTATCCACTTAGTCCAGCGCCACCTAGTCGATCCCGAGGTGTCCCCAAACCAGCTTCGAGACATAGTCTCGCCAGTGTGTCTTGGGTCATCCTTGGGGCCTCCTCTCAATGGGACATGCCCTGAACACCACACCAAAGAGGCACCTTCTCGCTAAGGAAGAGCCCGGACACCCTGCGGAGGAAACTCATTTCGTCCGCTTCCATCTGAGAGTAGGAACGTACGTCTCACAGGCCAAAAAGGCCTAATATGACTCCTCCAGTCTGACGGCATCACTTACCGCAGGTGTCCACCTGTGGGTTCGGTGATTACATTGACCACATTACGACCACTGCTCTGATCGGCCACCTTGACATTGTAGGTGTGGAATATTGTCCACTTGGACCCTGCCTCCCTCAGGACATGAGAGAAGTTCTGCCAGAAGTGGGAGTCAAAACTGTTTCTGACAGGGGATTCTGCCAGATGTTCCCAGCAAACCCTCACCATGCGTTTGGGTCTGCCAGGTCAGACAGGTATCTTCCCCCGCCGTCAGATATAACAGACGACCAAGTGGTTGACAGCTCTGGACCTCTCTTCACCTGAATGTCCAAAACAAACAAAGATCAAACTGCTGCTTTGGGTGTCCTTCTGCCAAGTGCACAGGTAGTCAACCTTATGCTTGAACATGGTGTTCGTTATGGACAATCTGTGATGAGCACAAAAGTCCAGTAACAGAACACCATTTGGGTTCTGATCAGGGACACCTCCAAACCAAGCCCTTCCAGGTCTCAATGTCATTGCCTAGATGACCATTGAAGTCCCCCAGCAGAACAAGAGAGTTCCAAAAGGGAGTGCTCTCAGCACACTTGCAAGGCCTCAAAAAAGGGTGGATACTCACTCAGAGGTGCTGTTAGGTGCATAGGCACATGCAACAGTCACGATCCGTTCCCCCATTGGAAGGTGGAGGGAGGCTACCCACTCGTCCAACGTGGTGAGCCCAATGGGTACAGGCCCGGCCACCAGGTGCTCACCAACAGGCGCCACCTCCTGCCCTGGCTCCAGAGGGGGACCGTGGTTACCCGCGTCTGGACAAGGAAAAACGAAGTTAATTTATACTTATCATTATTAGGGAGCGTCCCAGTGGTTAGCGCATCGGCCTCACAGTACGGAGGTACCGGGT
>CAAKHF010023389.1:0-11931 GCA_901007745.1 Hippocampus kuda | reverse complement strand
TGAGTTTTGTGTTGAATGTTTGCATTTCTGTGGGAGCGTGTGTTTTTGTGTGCATGAGTATGTCAGCGCGTGTGGACATAAGTCTGTGTGTGTGTGTGTGTGTGTGTGTGTGTGTGTGTTCCTGAGGTTTCTAAAATTGGTCTTCGGAGGTTTCCTTCAGTGGACCACGATGATGAGCTCACCATCTTGTGGCCTTCAAGCTCAAAGTACATCAACACGCAGGCAGATTTCATTCCGGTTGTCTTGTCAACAACACGGCGAAGCTGCTGGAAACTCACTCAAGCATTCGTCGTGATGTCTTTTTAAGACTGTATTAAGATTGAATTTTGGGGAATGGGTCGTTCCTGTAGTTGGCGAAGCTCCGGTTTAGTATTCTGAAGTAGTTGTTTGAATGAACAGTTTGATTCTAATGACAGCCAAAACGTAAACATTGACGCTTCTATATTTTTGCTCCACGCGTCTTCAAGAACCTTGTTCTCAATCACGCCGTTTCCATGGCAACACAAGCTGACATCTTGTTGGAAAGCCGCGCCGCCAAGACGTGCTATGAAATGAAGACAAAAGATTATTGGAATTAACTTTTTTACAATTTCATGTAGGTTGTGAATGTCGCTCCTCGCTTCTGAATTTTATTTTATTTTTTCCGGAAGAGAAGACCTTGAAGGCCCTGACTGCACTCTACTAGATTCTAGATCATGTTTGCTCCGTGCTTGCTTCCAAAACCTTCTAGAACTTTTACCTCCAACCAAGCATTACTCTTTCCAGAACGTGTGTCTTAAAATGTCTTCATCACGCTTTTCAGAAGCTTGTCGCTTTCTTGTGCTTACAGGCGTCGTGGACTGCCCTGAGGTCCGAGTTTTCCGCCTTAAACGCGGCGCAGCTGCAGCACATGCTGACCCGGTACAACACCGGCAAGACCCGACCAGCAGACTGGACTCCTGGACCGGAACATGCCGACGACGCCTGCAGGACGGGTCGGTCCATTGTGCGCCTCGTGCCAACGTACACATTGCCAACTACACTACTAGCGCTAAACATTCGTTTCGCGCATGCCAAACTGCCAATTGTGTCGTGACAAGTTCCAACACGCACACCACAAAGCAACAACGCAACAATAGAAACCGAGAACATAACACCGAACATGTCATCTTACAAAGAGGATTTATTTTGACGTGTTTTAATTTGAGTAACAAAACACCAAAGGGATGTCATAAGCACACAAAATGGACGCCGAAAAACAATGTTATTGCGCCAGACTAAAAGCCGCCATTGTTTTCAGTTGCTATCATGAGCGAATTTCTTTTCTTTTTTTTTTTTTTTTTGTGTCACTTCACCATGTTAGCAAAGCGGTGGGACTGCGTTGTTTTTGAGTGATTTGAAAGTCGAACGCATGCGGAATTTTTTTCCTCTTTTAATTGATACAAATTAATTTGTATCAATTTAATTTAAATTTAATTAGAAAGGTGTAAAACTGACAGTATGATTACTATTGCTGATGATCGTGTGTGTGTGTGTGTGTGTGTGTGTGTGTGTGTGTGTGTGTGTGTGCGTGCGTGCGTGCGTGCGTGCGTGCGTGCGTTGCGTGCGCATGCGCAGCAGACATTTTGGAGAGCTTTGACCAGCATCCGCCGCTCATCCTGCCCAGCAGAAGTTTCTTTTTGGAAGAAGCCCACCAGGACCCGGCCCTCCTGGAGCAGCTGGCCCACCTGCAGCAGACCGTCGGCCAGGCCTCCCCCCGGGAAGGTCTGCACCCACAAGAAGAGGCACAGGTAAAAATAAATAATCAATAAAAATCAACACAGCACAGAGTTTTCCTCACTTTCTGGATGGAAATCATTCCACGTCCTCCATATCTAGCTTAAGCTGCATGTACTAGTAGTCTGTTTGTCCTTACTAGTAAGAAAAGCTTTCGAATGAAAAGCCTTGACAAAGAGACTACTCGTGTGTGACACTTGTTGGGCCTGGTAGTGTTACTAGTGCAGCATTGTAGTTTATTCGTAAGGTAATATACTAGTAGAACATAAATGGCATTAAGTAGCGGAAAAAATACATGACGGGTAAGACACGACATCAGAAGTGGATGGAATTGTCTTACTGGTGAGGTACTAGTACACTCCTTAAGCTACTATGAACTCAATGATCATCTGTGTGACTGGTTGTGGTCGACTCAGATGGCGCCTGAGGAGCACATGTCAGCGTCGTCCGCAACCACCTCAGATGAGACCTCGCGCCCCGCGTGCCGGCCGCCAGATGCTGCCGGTGACCCGAGCGTCAGCGAGGAGGTGGCGGCCCCGAAGCCCGATAATCACAAGCGGGCGGGTGGCGCCGGCCAGTGGGACGTCCGCAAGGCTGCCGCTCATCCGTGCCCGTCCTGCCTCCTCGCGCCTGCCGACGCGCCGCAAGCAAAGGAGACGGACGCCGAACCGCAACACGGTAACGAGCGCTAGCAACCGTGCACGCGCACGCTCTCACACACACTCCACTTTCACACCCTCTCACCATACACCAACACTCGCACACTCAGTCACAGTGACACATCAAGCGGAAAGTTTCACACTGGTCATCTTTGATGAGGTCAGGAGTGCCGTGAGCACGGGAAGAGCGTTTCCACTTGCACTTGGAATGTTCTGGTGAAGTGCACGACTCCGCCTTAAACTAAAACAACAAGTGTATGACTCAAGGCAAACGTCGTCATTCCGTTGGAATTTTCTAAAGTTGATGTGAGCAGTGGGATGTCGCGCTGAGAGCACATGGACAATGTTGTGCTAGCTGCTCGTTTGTTACACCTTAGGAGGGAGGTTCTGCCCATCAACGTGTTTCAGTTCATGGAACACTCTAAATTGTCCCGAGATGTGGTTGTGAGCGCAAATGGTTGTTCATCTTTGTGTGCCCTGTGATTGGCGGGTAACCAGTTAAAGGTGTATACCCCGCCTACTCCCCGAACACGGCTGGGATAGGCTCCAGCACACCCACGACCCTTGTGAGGATAAAGCGGTTCAGAAAATGGACGGATGGATATTAAACATTTAAAAAATTCACAAATATAAGAAATATATTTATTAGGGAGACCTAATAAAAAGTCAAATCAAATATACATTCATTCAACCATTGTCTAGTCCGCTTATCCTCACAAGAGTCGCGGGCGTTCTGGAGGCTATCCCAGCTGTCAGGAAAAATATATATTCATGAAGAAAATGAAAAATAAAATGAAGAAATATTGTGGATATGGCATTAAGTTTTTGGCATGATTTTTTTTTCCAGAGGGGAAAAAAAATGAAAACAAAAAAAGGTCATATGAATTTCAATTTTTTTTCAAGGAAACAAAGGCATATTGCAAGTTACAGTAACAAAGTCCTATTGGAATATTTCAAGAGGGAGAAATGTGCAATATTAGAGACAGAAAGTTTTCTTTTTCCTCGAAAAACAGTGCAGTCTCACAGAGGAAACAAAAGTTTAATTCTAAATCACTCATTCATCTTGCTAATGTGCCCCGCACACGCAAACAGTCACGCATATGCATCCCTTGCCCCTTCCTGAGCCCCCCCACCGTGCTGCATTAAGCTTGAGGATTGACTTGATCTGAAGCAGATGTCTTAACTCTCATTGGCTCATTCCTACTCTGTAATTAGCTGCTGCACTGTATTATTCTCCATTACTGTGTCGTTTAAAAAAAAAAAAAACTAATCAAAGTGGAGTTTAATCGTTTAAAAGAAAATTTAACTCTTCATTATCACTCAAGTCACATTCTGCTGTATACATTTACTATGGCAAGACTATAATCACTCGCCATTGAGTCATGATTGATTTCAGAAATGAAAACTCGCGTTTGTTGCTGAACACGCGGCGTGCTCCCATCATGCTTTGCGTGCCGCCTAAACGTTATTTGGAAAGTTTGCTAATCCTTTAATCGCTGCCAAGAATTACAGCGAGGCGCGGAGGTCAGGACAGAAAAGAACGACGGCGGCGGCGGCGGCCACCCGTCATGACAATTTACAGTCCGCTTGCTGCCTGGAATCTTAATCGGACGCATGCGCTTTTGTCCGCGCCACCTACGCTGTGTGTGTGCGGTGCGTGCGTGCTTTGCATGCATGTGTATTTAGCATGCTGGGAAAAGCTATGCAGGGGGTGCGTTTAGAATACTACTACTGGTTTTGACTGAGCTCGCTTTAAGACGCTGAGCTTCCAAAAGTGCCTTTGCATGCCTTCAAAACTTCATCCCACACAAGATGTTTGGTCAGATGCACGCACACACAACAACAAAAAGGCAAATTCTTTTTACGCAAACCATACGCAAGAACTTTAGCGCTTTGCATTACCAGGAACATACTGTGAGCTCAATGACATTTTGGGGGGGATTGTTTCTCACGTATTTATGTGCAGAAGGTGAGTGTGTTTTGGAAATAGAAGAAGACGACGATGGTCGCGATGACGTATTCACGGTAGAGATCCAACGCGGTCCTCACGGTCTCGGCTTGGCGCTGGTGGACGGCACGGTACGGCTTCTTTCGGGCCACTTCACTTTAACCCCAAAATTCCTCACGCTATTTTTCTTGGCTTTGTGTATAAGCAGAAGACGGCGCTGAGGATGAGCGGAATTTACGTCAAGTCGCTCGTTCCCGACTCGCCCGCCGCTCTGTGTCGTCACCTGAAGATGGGAGATCGAATCCTCGCTGTCAATGGTGTCAGCCTGGTCGGATTGGACTACAACGTGTAAGTACAAGTGTGTGTGTGGAAACATCTGGAGCGGGAAAGAAGTCGACCTGAAATAAAAGCCTAATTGTATTTTTTCACAAGTTGACCAGTCCCCCCCAACCCCTCTGTGCTTCAGTGTTGTATACGGGCTCCCTCTAGTGGCTAGTCAAACAGTTGCTGAATTTATTTGTTGAGTTTGTTTACAACTTATAAATGCAAATGCAATACATTAGCATTGAATTTTTACAGCTGATTGTTCTCAAACATTTATTTAGGTAACATTTATATTTTACATAAAATCCTGTTGTTTTTATATTATTATTTATTTTATTGACCAAATGGTGTTTTTTTCTTCCCCAGTGGGCGTGAAGTGATTCGCTCTTCGGGAGATTCTCTGAGACTGCTGGTGGCCAACATGGATGCCAACAAAAACGCCAACAAAAGTTCACAGACGACCAAATGCTGAACAGGAAGTCAAGACTGTTTCCTGCTTCCTCTCCGGAAGCTTCTCCGCTCACTCCAAAAACTTTTTGTTGTTGTTGTTCTATCTTCTCAATGTCTATCAACTCATTTGTATTTATAAAAAACGTTGCTATTTTCTCATATTTATACAATTCTTAAACATGTGCACAATAAATGTGTGTGCAGGCGGGTTTGTGTGCTGGGTGTGTCTTGCGCCACATTTTTTGGGGTTTGGGTTTTGAAAAGAACTCACCACAATTGTGCACATAGGAAGTCACCCTGATGACTTCCTGCACATATCCAAAGAAAACATTTCAACAAAGTGTTTGGTCGCCCCCTGGCGGCTGCGTGCAGTACGGCATCCATCCTCAAAGAGCACTTTTCAAATCATTTGTACAAAGCAATGCTGATGCATTTAATTTCTATTGTACTTTACATCCATCCATCCATTTTCTAATCCGCTTATCCTCACAAGGGTCACAGACATCCTGGAGCCTATCCCAGCTGTCTTCGAGCAGTGGGCGGGGTACACCCTGAACTGGTTGCCAGCTAATCGCAGGGCACACATAAATGAACAACCACATGCGCTCAAACTCACCTAGGGGCAATTCAATTTAGAGTGTTCCGTTAACCTACCATGCATGTTTTTTGGAATGTGGGTGGAAACCAGAGTACACGGAGAAAACCCACGCAGGCACGGAGAGAACATTCAAACTCCACACAGGAAGGACAGAGCCGGAATCGAACCCTGGACCTCTGCACTGTGAGGTCGACGTGCCACCCATTGTACTTTGCATTTGTGTTGACAGCAGCGTTAACACCCAGCGGTCACAATCAAGGAACATGACATTCATGAATAAGATTTTGCTTGTAGAAGCCTGGTGAATAGTGGTTAGCAAGTATGCCTCACAGTTCAAAGGATCGGGTTGAATTTGGGCTCTGGAACTCCTGTCATTTTTGCTACATACGAATAGAATCCAATTTTCTTTTACTTAAATTAACTAACCAGCTATTTGACAGGCCAAATGGGGGGAAAAGTAGGTTTGAAGTAACCACTTTCAGATAGAAAACATCTAAATGAATGGAGCTATTACTATAATTTCATTTAAATTAGTTTTTCATTTTATTTTTATTTAAACATCCAACTAGCAAGTTATTCAAGAAAGCAAAATGTAAAACCAGTCTACATTTTCATCATTACATGACATATTCCAAGGACTCGATCATGGAAATCATGAAAACACTCACAGGCTCAACGGAAATAGCACGTGTTTTATTTTGGAAGCCGGAAGTGATTAAAAGCCCGAAATAAGCAGGTGCGTGTGCCACTTCATTTGAAAGCACAAATGCGATAAGATGAAACCACCGTCGTCTGTTCCAAATACTGTCACATTTTTGTTTTGTTTTTGTTGTCAATGACGGTATTTGACTCATTTTATTTCCTGGATACTCCTCGTGCTGCACGTGACGCGGAAGGAAAAAGAAAATTACGGTTTGCTTCTTGTTTTTTTTTTCCTCCATGGGATAAACTTCACACAAGTCGAAACACACAGCCTTGCAAGGTAAAACTGCTTTAAATTAAGGAACACCGTCATGTTGTGTACGAAAGTCACTTAAGTGTAAAAACAGAACAAAACAAAAGAATATCCTATTTAGGATGCAATTTAAGATTACTTTTGCATTGCTACGACACTTTTATCAGTCACAGCCCGTTATTAGTTAATATATTTCCACTTTCTTGATTGTTTTACATCCTACCTGAAAACGTTATTATTATGATTAAACATATTTATTATCTATATGATCTGATCTTTTTTCAAAGAAGCTAGCCATTATTATCATTATAATTACATGATTGATATTTTTCTAAGTTCAACTTGTTCCCGCCATTGGTGGAATTTTCCATTAATTGTTGCTTCAGTTGCAGCTGCAGGACACGGTTTTCACCGTCACGTGACACTCAAACTGTCAACGAATAGTTGATGTTGGATTCTATTTGATTACTAAAGGAAATACTGATCAATAATATGATAGAGTCATTAAATCACACCATAAGCTACAAACAAGATTTGGCAATGTGGAAGACGGCAAAGAGAAAGTAAAAAGCAGCATAGTTCTACATTGTTGTAAATCGCCCTATAAGTTGTGTCATAAATACAGTATGTGCGAGATGTCAACATTTGACTTTTTTTTTCACAAAAATCAAGTCACTGAAAGTTTTAATATTATTCCGGCACAATGTTTGTCCAGCCCATCATTCCAAATCTGAAAAAAAAAAAAAAAAGTCAGTCTACTCACTTTGTAGTATAGGGCAGTTGAATACCTGGTGTAACCAAAACATGTCTGCCATCTAGCTATGATTGGTAATATTACAACTTCAAACTACAGTCAACCCCTGCATATTTGAAGTTCGTCCATTTTTTTCCAGGATTTTTTTTTCAAACATTTACCCCCATTTTCCTCTGGTTTACTGTTGAAAATGTCTATTGAATGTTTATCAGCATTTTAAAAAATATTTTATTCAGGTTGTAAAAATGTTTACATATGTCAAAACTTATTTTAATTAATCAAGGGGCCACTCAGCATGTGGTCGCGGGCCGCAGTCAGTTGCCCATCCTTGATTTAAAGTGTCACTCTTTTGGATTACATTGTTTCCCATGAGTCTTGCTAAATGCATCAAACTTTCTAATTGAAGGTATTTGTCTATAGTCCAATTGAATAAAATGTAGAACATGTGCATCTCTCTAGGTGTTGTTGTTTTGCTTGTGGTTGGCAACATGGAGGCAAGAGGAAAGTATGACTTCACGGCCACAGCTGCTGGTGAGCTCAACTTTAAGAAGGACGATGTGTTCAAGGTTCGGAACAAAGCTCGTCGCAATGTCGGCCTGTCATTCCCCAAACAACTTTTTATCCCAAACTTTCTGTCTCCCATCAGATTTTAAGCATGCAAGGCGATTGGTACAAAGCCGAGATGCTTGGCCACGAAGGCTTAGTCCCCAAAAACTATGTAGACTTGACCGCTCCTGAGTAAGCCCCACCCTCACAGAATGTCATCTTTGATCCTCGTCTTCTTGTATGGTGACATGCGGATGTTTGCAGATGGTTCCAGGAGAACGCCACTCGCGGTGCAGCCGAGCAAATCCTCAGCACCAAACCCGTCGGAGACTTCGTCATCCGAGGATGTCAAAGTTCACCCAGAAACTTCTCAATCTCCGTCAAGTCAGTCACAAATTCCCAACATTTTATCTACCATTTTTGTGTATTTATCAAAAATAACAAAACTTCCCCTTCACCCAAAAGTGAAGCTTTGCCAATCCTTTTTGGATGTACATTAGTGCATCTGGAAAGTACTTTGCTATATTACAACCTTATTCCAAAATTAATTACATTAATTTCCATTAATCTGTTAATGCCAACGCCCCCCACCCCCAAAAGAGTAACAGTACATTATGTGTTTTGCATTGTTTAACATTCAGCTAAATTTTCTTTTCTTGGGGTTGCCTTGTAAGGTTTTATTAAATAAATTGTCTTTGTTTTATGTTTAGTTTGGTTATCTGCCAAAGCTGCTTGTTCTCAAGTGAGCTCACTGCCTCCATATAGCGCTCATCTCTCAAATTTATGCTTACCAGTCAACATATTGGCTGAATGAAAGCTGTATTTTGAAAGCCTCGTATGTCGGGTGACTGAAACAATATCTCAAAGAAAGACTCCTGTACAGACTCCTAAAATGTGACAGTTCTAATTTGGTTTAGCTAATGCTAATGGTTAGCGAGTGCTGATGCAGTGTGTTGACAAAAGTAGCATTGCTAAGCTAACACAGGTTTTAGCACATCCTTCCTGTTGATCTTGAGTTGGGTTTGTGGCTGAAATTTGACCTGGACACAGGCACGAGTGCGACGTGCAGCACTTCAAGGTCATCCGCGACGAGCGAGGTCACTATTTCCTGTGGGCCGAGAGATTCACGTCCCTCAACAAGTTGGTGGACTTCTACAAGACCACTTCCATCTCCAAAACCACCACCATCTTCCTCAATGTCGACGACTCCATCAGAACAACGCCTAGCACCCAAACGGTAAACAAAACAGAAAATAGACCTATCTGTATTCGACAAAGCTCAGAGCAGAATGTTGTTAACAACTTTGGGATATGAATGCTTAAAAAACACAAAAACAAACAAAAAAAACCTGGCAAGCATATAAAATTAAGCTTCAAAATGTATGAAAAATCAAGTCGTTGTGGGCGTGTCTGCTGAATGCGCTGACACCAAATCTGCTCAACAGTCAGCTGTCAATCAAGTATCAAAGATCATTCTTCTTCTATGTGTCCCTACATGTTTGAGCCACAAAAATATCCACTTCCAGCCTCCAGTGACTGAAACACGCCCCAACGAGGCGCTCTAAAATGGCCACATTAGCTCATGGCTGCTTTCCACTTGCTGGCTGGCATGATGGACTTAGAAAAACCATAACGTGTGCACTCTCAGCCAGCAACAAGGTACTCAAAAGCAGAAACAAAAGCGCGATTACTCCAACTTTTGACTGTTCTTAACCGCACATGACCACATGCTGCCTGTCAGGTCATTTAAAAAAAACAAAACTCCACCTTGCTCATCCATCTTTATGTGTGTGATGTTCGTGTACTCCCAAATGACAACGAGGCGCTCTAAAGAGTTCACACCAGCAAACGTTCCAAACTTGAGCTACAATATAGGGGTGTAGGGTTAGTGTTCGATATTTCTTCTGAGCTGAGCAGGAAGTGAGCAGGCTGCTAAACTTCAGAGAAATCGCGCCACACGGTGAAGCTTGTGGTTAACGCGGTGCTCCTCGCAGCGAGAAAGTACCGGGTTGGAATCTTGATGGGGAAACGACCTATGAGCACTTTCTTAACGACAAATGTCTTGTTTTGTGTTGAGAGGGAAGAAATTTCATCTGTGCTGTATGTTTCACATACAGTACATTTGACAATAAAGTTTATCCAATCCAATCAGCCTCAGAATGTCACTCAAACTGTACCTCGTAACACAAAACAAAACAAACAAAACGGGCCCAGGCAACCGCTCACGACCGAAAAACGTAAGCCGCATAATGCTATCACTTAGTGATGTTGAATTCTTACTATTGGAATAAACAATTACAGTGTGTCTCCTCCTGCAGGCGAAGGGCGGACGTTTACCCAAACAGCAAAGCATAGCCGACATCATGGCCACTGCGCAACCAGTCACCGATCAGCCTCAGCACAGTCACATGGTAGCTACGCCATATTATTCGCAAACTGTTTCTTCAATGATACTTCATTCTGACTAAATATTTTTTGAGAACTTCTGCTATATTGCCATTCGTCTTTTTTCGCAGATCTTTAAGCCATCATTTTCTTCTGGGTTTTCACGCTGTACTAGTCTTACTACTTACCAACGCTCATTTTATGAACATTTCACACAACTCCCAGCATTTTT
The DNA here is from genome assembly GCA_901007745.1 of Hippocampus kuda. Classification (NCBI taxonomy): domain Eukaryota; kingdom Metazoa; phylum Chordata; class Actinopteri; order Syngnathiformes; family Syngnathidae; genus Hippocampus; species Hippocampus kuda. The sequence goes on along the minus strand of CAAKHF010023389.1, from coordinate 1,325 downwards.
TGAAGGTTTAGAATTACTTAAAAATATTTAACGATGCTAATTTCTCTTAGCCTTTCTTTGGGATTTCGCATTATACATTAGCACAAAGCTCGTGTTGAGAGTGAAAATTAGGATCTGAAGGTCACTTATTTGAAATTGAAGATCAATGTTTTGCATTGAATGTCCAAGTTGGGACTTGGGGGTCCATTTAGGACTCGGGGATCAATATTGTGACTTGAAGGTCTAACTTCAGACTTGATGATCATTTATCAGAGGTGGAGTCATATTTTTGGATGTGAAGGTCAAATGTCAAACATTGTGTCTTGGTGTTTTGCAGCCCAGGGGACGTGGCTCGGAGGAGCGCATGGAGAGCGTCGTCCAATCAGGAACAAGAAGCCCGATTAGTGCAGCTCAAGCTCCTGAGAGCGCCCACCTTCACCAGGTCTGACCAACACACCGCTCACCTGTTAGCATAGCAACATGCTATGTGTGTGTTTTCCAGCAGAAGGCGCTGCCGCCGCAACAGGTTTTGGCTTTGTACGACTTCAGCGCCGAAGAAGACGACGAGTTGAGCTTCTGCGCCGGCGACGTCATCAACATCACCGACGCTTCCAATCCCGCCTGGTGGACGGGACGATGCGGCGGCAGGAGAGGACTCTTTCCAGCAAACTACACCAAACCCTTTTGATGCAGAAGAAGAAGAAGGAGAAGTGGGGAGGAGCCAAGGCAGGCCCAATTAATAATACAATAATAATAATAATAATAATAATACATTTCATTTCTAAGCGCCTTTCAAAACACTCAAGGACACCTTACAATCAAAACAAAAACAATAAAGCCAGATAAAATTATAAATTCAAACAAAACAAAACAATTCATTAGGTACAGCAGAAATGTTTCAAAATAAAGGGTCAAAATTTCATTTTGATGTGCTCTTATTTGGTTCGCACAGCAGTCAAGCAGCAACCGCAATAATTTGTAGCATGAGGTACACGTGCGCTGTCCAAGGCATTATGGGTAACCAGAATGGCTGGGCTATTCATTCGAGATTATTTTGTCAGAATTGTTGAAAAATCCATGAAATGTGTGTGTGTGTGTGTGTGTGTGTGTGTGTGTGTGTGTGTGTGTGTGTGTGTGTGTGTGTGTGTGTGTGTGTAATATGACTAATGACTGATGTGGTCCAGTGAACTGGTTTCTACTCCCTCTCACCAGTGACAATCTGATTCTGGTTTTGCAGAATAACTGATTATCGAAAGTTAGAAATGACCCCTCCAGCGAGTCGGAGAACACTCGGCAGAGGCAGATCGGAGAGCGGCATGTCCCTAAACCTTGACGACAAGTTTTCA
>CAAKHF010023386.1:0-22282 GCA_901007745.1 Hippocampus kuda | reverse complement strand
GCGGATCAAAATGACAGAAAACAAATGAGCTGTCGTGTTGGTTCTTTTTTTAAACGTCTACACAACTCAAGCAACTACTGTACAGGCACGTCCTTCTCCTTCTCGGTCTTCGTGCCTTCTGCTCGAGAGTGACCGCCCCCCGATAGCGTAAATCAACGATGACTTCAATGACACTCAGAAAAGCAAAAAATGTAATGCGCCAAACAGAAAAATCAAGAGAGGAAATCACGAAATAAATTCTATGGGGCATGGGGGGTTGTTAACACACAACAAAGGAATAAACTACACAAACAACTCCGAGACAGTCCAGTCTCCTACAAAAGGAAAGATGACGTTTGGGGATTATTTCCCCCTTCCCGTTATAGTTGAGATGGTATAACCCAAGAGGTGCTCGCCAGACAAGTCGTGGGTCATTATTTAACAAATGACGAAAGTCCGACAGAGCACGAAAGCAACGCATTCTCGCCGTACGTAATCAACTCTTCACGAGCATTTGCTCTGGAGCAAATTTAAGCCAGTTGCGTTCACACGTGCACATTTGTTCCGGCGTAGCGTCGCAAACGAGCATTTGCTCCGGACCAAATTCTTAAACCACCTCCCTGAGGTGGATCAAATTTGGTCCGGTATAAGCTCTATTGCGACGCTACGCCGGAGCAAATGTGCACGTGTGAACGCTCGACTGGCGTAGCGCCGGTGCAGTGCCGGACCAAATGTGCACGTGTGAACACCCCTTTTGAAACTTAGCTTGTAGCCAACGTGTGTACATTTTGAGCATGACGTCTCTGATCCACTGGTGAAAGGACACTTTGCTTCTCTCCTCTTTCATCTCAAACTGCTTCAAACAACAAAGCGTGTGCCGGAAAAGTGGTTAGGACTGCACGACTGTCCGTGTTTTATGTTATGTGTTGTTTATTATTTTATTTTACTTTATGTTAACTGTTTTGTTAAGCGCTTTGTTACAGCTGCCGCTGTTGTGAAAGCGCTATATAAATCAGCATGTATTGTATTGTTTTGTAAAATCCAACGAGATTGTTGTTGCAGCAGTCCCAAGGAGGAAATGTGCTATTGCGTCAGGGGGTCCGCCTTTGTCTTGAAACTGAGCCTGCAAGCTCTTCACAGCTTTCTGTGGTGTGTGTTGGCAGGTAGTCCATGACATGATCCCCTGACCCCCTGACACCACAGGGATTATTGGGGCCCTAGTAGAGAAGGGCAGCAAAGGCAAAAAGGAGCAAGAGTGCCACAGGTAGAAAGAGAGAAAAGGAGGGTCTTCTTTTCCAGGGAAAACTTGAGGGCACAGGAACCTGTAATCCTCCCTCTTGGGTCTTTGATGTGATTCCAACCAAATGAAAGGAGGGAGTTGACAGGTGGGAGGCAATGTGGAGTGCAAAGGGTGCAGGCTTGGTGAGGAGAAGCGGTTGACTCTGGTGCCAGGAGGCTCAGAGATGGGACGAACGCCTCCACAGGCATACTTTGTCGGTATCTCGCTTTTCTGTAAATATATATCTATATATATATTTTTTTTTTACCTGAATCTGGGTTTGTGGGATCCCACTTCCTACTGCTGTGTGTTCGGACCATATCACATACAAAGCAAACATCCAGCGACATAATACTCTCTCGGGAACTGTCCTTGCATCCAACACCAACCTCTGTCTGTTCACTCATAAAGACGAAGGTAAACGTCGAAGTAAAATAAATAGCTCCCTGTTCCTTTACATACAGACGTAAGAATTGTAGTATCAATCTTTCTCGTAATATTTCTGTTATCAACTGCAGCGGTTTTGCTTTGTTTTCTACCCATTCAAAATCTCTTACTTGGATACATTATTCGCGGTTGCTTTCTTTTTTAGGACATTCCAAAATGTTGTTGGGGCTATGGCTAACATTTGTGTGATAGACTCTGATTTGGATTTTCCACCTTTTAACTCATGAACAACGTTGTAGTTTACATGTTGGTTACACTTTCGGTCTTCACAGGCCAAACTGAAATCTGAAATTGAACGCAGTGATTCAGAATTATTTATTGTGTGAATTTTCAATGTGATAGGCGGGCATACTTCAGTTACAAAGCACACCTGCCAGTCACGTGTTCCAATACTTTTGCTGAAAATGGGTGGAGTCAAACAAGTTAGTATCCCGTAATATCAGATCCTGATGTAAATTCCTGAAAAACAAATGTATATTTTCACATGTCCAGCGTTGAACTTTAGTTTGCAAACAGAAATAACGGGCTCACAGTTACAGAACAACAGAATCTTCCTCTGATTTGGACACCGGTGGAGTCACCGGTCTTTTAAGGAGCAGCTACTACAGCATGCGTGTGCTGACTTAACAAGAAGGAATCAGGTCAAAATAAATGATTAATAAATAAATGTTTGTAATTCCAAACCAAGAAAAAATATTGAGGAAACCTCCCGCATGTGCTGCAAAGCAGGTTTTGGAGGTCACAAAGTGGATTAGAACACCTTGCATGGCCACAGCTTTGCCTCTTTCATGCACACAAACACACACACACACACACACACATACAAAGCACTATTTTGCAGTGGAATGCACATTTCTGCACTAGTTCCCACCACTATTAATTCTAGTTGGCTGAACACTGGCCTATAAAGGTGTCTCTGTATGGACTGCAAAACTTAAAATTAAATAAACCGAAGCCTCATTTTGCCATTTCCAAACTTGACTTTTGCATTTACAATTTCATTCAGACTTGAGAAATAATATGCCAGCACATCCTGACTCCAAAGCAGCCCCGTAATTCTCCGCTTTGATTTAAATCAAACCAAAGCCTTTGGTGAACTGCTGCTGCTGCTGCTGGTGCGAGAACCCAGAGAAGATCACAGTGTTCATGTCCTAATGACAAAAAACTGGGAAAACACCTACTAAAAAGATTAAGCTGTTAAAACTTGAACATGAATACTGACATTTACTAGCTACAGGCGTGTACAGTACATGCGTCAGTGCTTGCCCTCCGTGCATGTATAAAATCCTGTATAAAAGGATATCCAAAATCTTATATATATGTATGTATGTATGTATGTATGTATGTATGTATGTATGTATGTATGTATGTATGTATGTATGTATGTATGTATGTATATATATGTATGTGTGTGTGCATATATATATATATATATATTCATCATTATTGCTGCCATATCTGACATACTGTGTGGCGCTATGGAGTAATACTCCATAGTAAATAGTAAAATGTCAATAGTCAATAGTAAAAATGAATAGACTGTCTTTAAGCTACAAAAAGGAGCGGTACGAAATATTTTTATCATTTTATGTGGCCCGCGGGAGCAAACTATGTGTGTCAACTTTCAATATCCTTGCTGAAATCTGTACCGAAATGTCAAATTGTCGTGGGTAATAAATCACGTTGCGATTTTAAATCGGCCCTCCAAGGAAAGCCGTAACTCTGAAGTGGCCCGTGACAAAAAATGAGTTTGACACCCCTGGTTTAAGGGGTACAAGTGTCTTTAAAAACAAAATCAAAGTCTACTTATTGAATAAAAAAGAATCTACAAATCACGCTCATATGTACACTTATTTGAATATATGTAAAGAGTGTTGTTTTTGTTCTTATTTGGGATATATACTGGTACAAATTTAGAAACAACCTATTTGTGTATCAGCATGATCTCATGATTTTTAATAATTTACAGTGAACAAGCGGTGGGACTAGATACGTTTTTTTTCTACTTTTTTCACTCATTTTGAGCATATAAACTGTACTGTACTGTATTGCTATTTTTTCTTTGATTTTGTTTTTTCACACTTTCCATGTGTGTGTTTATATCAACGAATCAACATGATTATTTTTGAGGTGAGGGAGGTCCTCTATGGTCCTTCTTGCAAGTGTTCATCAAACACACAATTTGAAACCCAAAACGCTTCAGCAGAGTGCATTATGCACGAGTAGGCGGAAAAGCTTTCATACTTTACCATCCACATGAATTTCATTGGGACACAGACACGCGCACGCACAAGCAGATGATTCCCCGGCATATTGAGCGAGGAAAGTCTGCGGGATACTGTACGAGCGGAGCGAATCCCCACCATTCAATGACTAAAAAGCCTGGGGTGAAGAGGAGGATGGAAAAATTGGAGAGGAACACGATACATTGTTCACAATAGCAGGAAATGAAAGACCACTGTGCAAAAGCAACCCCAAAAAAACGTTACGTACGTACACATGCACTGATTTTATTTTTTTGGAACCCTTTCATGCACCAATAATGCTAACCTGTAACCTGATAACATGATAAGCTGACCACTGTAGTAACCGCTGTCCCCGATTAATGATACACCAAATATGATGAGAAGAATATGACTAGTGTGTGCTTAAGTGCACTGTGTACCCAAGTTGACCAACACATCACATCACAAACATATCAATGCCTCTGCAGACATTTGTGAGCTTCCTCCACCAAAACCAGATGTCAGTCCAAGTAACAAGACCGACCGACTTGGAAGAGCTAGCATGAGGCCGTTGTGTATTTACACTGTCGGGAAAACAATGCCGTTTCAAAGCCATCTTGACTGCGGTGAATGACTTGTGAGAAACGTTAGCCAAACAACATAACCTCTTGCTCCTCTATATGTGTCTGGCAACAGCGCGAGATTCAGGTCGCTTCCCCGGTGATGACCCAAGACATCAGGACTTGAGATCGTAAATAATGAACGGTTAACATTTACGATCTTGAGATCTGACGGCTTTCAAGCAGATAAAGAAGCAAAAAAAAAAAAAAAACCACGCCCCCACACCGTGGGATAATCGCTTATCATAAGCTCTCAATAACATCCAAGGATTGGGCCTTTGTGGACTTCAACCCCGGAACTTGATAACATGATAAGATGTCCACTGTAGTAACTGCTGTCCCTGAAAGGGTTAATCGCACGTGAGGGGAAAATGTTGACAATTGTCACGATTGTTGGCGTGTGCATACTGCCTAATGTTTTTCATTCTTGACCTATCAGATCACTCTCTCACAGGAATAATCGGGATAATCGGCAATATAAAATGTCAAAAAGCTTTCGAGAAAACAATACCAGCTCAGGTTGTGAAGCTGTATTTATTTACTTTATTTATTTGAGACACAGTGCCTGGTCAAAAAAAAAAAAAAAAGGACACAAATAAACACACCGCCACATACACAAAGAAGTCGGATGATTTGAGGTTACCACGGAAACATGGCAACGCGCCTTGTTATCACAGAGGCAACATCTGTGATTACCATACAGCAGCGTCCAAACACAGTCAGCATGTGCACACACACACACACACACGCACAAATCAAAGCTGGAAGCTGAACAAAAACACGGCGCAAAGTACCGTTTGATCAGATGTCACGGGATTACGGAAGCTCCTGGAAAACAGTGTTCCGCTCTCTCAGACATTAGCTCATATATTTGAGATAGCTTGACATTCATTATCACTCAATGGAAAAAAAAAATAGAAATGATTTTACATTTCTGTTTGTGACTTTGCAGAAATAGTATTATTTTCTTGTTTTGGACAATTCAAACATGTTTTTTGAAATTAAATGCAAGGAGTAAGGCAGACACATGTTTCAGGCATCTGTCTACAATTCTGAAGTGGAATTTGGTTTAAAGCCACTGTGGTATTTTACTTCAAGAAATTTCCTGAAAAATATTCACTCAGAATTTTTATTGAATTGTTTCATTTCTTCTACACAGTCGAACCTGTGCTCGGCTGTTCAGTTCTGAAATGATTTACCCCGTTGGAAATGTTTCTGCTGCAACCCGTTAGGGCAGCGAACTAGCGGGTGATCACGACTTTGAGTTGTTGGTTTCAAAATCAAGTCGTTTACACTGTTAAAAAAAAAAAAATCAATACCTTCGTTTGATTTAGCCTGGAAATGAATGTTCCGTACGAATACGATGAACAATGATGTTAGCGCTAACGCTATCACAAACATGTGAAGCTCCGTGTCTTCAATTGTCAAACCACAATTCATGGAACTATAGCGATGTTTATGTCAAGAGTATAACTTTCTGGTTTATTTGATTTCGGATGGTGAATTGGGTCAAAGCAGTTTCGCCCACATACTGTACATGATGAAATAATTTTCTCCACCACAGCCTCTGTTCCCTGGCTTCCTCCATCCATCCGCCTTGAGGTTCCAGGTTGTCGGCCAAGTGGAACAGGATTAGAACGCTCTCAGTATTAGACCGTCCTGGCCAAACAAACTGTCATTTCCCTCTGTTTTGGCTTGCCTCTTCAAACCTACCCAGCCATCCTTCCCCCTCCCTCTCTCCCGGAGTCCACGTGTCAAGGAAGGGAGAAAAAAAACAACTTAGCGGCACGAGGAGACAACCAAAGACTGGTAGATAGATTTACTGAAGGTTCCTATCACAAATCTATTCCGCATTCATTGAGAATCAAATGTATAATAGGTTCATAAAAAACCGGAACACGTTTACAACAACACATCAACTTGGTTCATCAAAGACTCAATTTTTTTTTTTTTTTTTTACGACAGCACATTCAGTGCAGTGGACTGCATTGTCTTTACTGTTTAACCCTTTTGGAGACAACAGACAGTTTATCACGTTATCAGGTTACAGGGTGCATGAAAGGGTTAATAACATATGTATGTATGGCAGGTTCCTTAAAAATCCTAAATATGAATATTCATAAGCACACACATTATTCTCAATGCATATATTGTAGTCAGTGTTTAGGAAAACGTGTGTGTGACGTTCATCAAACGGAAAATAATCTTCAATGGGAAGAAAAGCGAGTCCCTTCGGTCCACTGAAGCTGAAACTGCATTGAGTGTTTATGAAGAGATGTAGAATGGTATTAATGAGAACCAAAACTCAACCAAACTGTATTTAAAGAGCACTTTAATGGCATTGATGCGCGCTTCTTACTCTGAAATGGATTGCGTGCTGTTCAACGGACTTAAGCTTGCAGGCTAGCCATTTTGTTTTGCTCAAATAATCCAAGACAGCCCAACCGAACATTTTATACATTCTTGTGAGAAAATCCCTTCCACAAACCCGAGTTCTTGGCTTCCCAATCTGTGCCTGAAGAAGTGCCTGGGATACTTGTACGAATGTTTCCAGTCAACGCTACGTTATTAGTATTGCTTCCCCAACGGCAAACAGCATCTTTGCATGTGAGCAGAGCAATATTTTGGCATCCAGATGGCAAATAATCAAGTCAAGACGGCGATGAGGATATCGTAAGCACCATCGGGGCACACGTCTGCCTCAACACACAAAGAGCACAAACTCGATGAGCGTTCACCACGCGTTCTCATAAGCTTATAATGAAGATTCACAACGCTGATATTGCAACTTCATCTTCAAACGCATGCAATTTGAGAGCCACTGTTATTTATTATCGACCGCTCCTATAATGCTTTGCGAAATGCAAACAGAAGCCTGGCGTGAGAGAGCATGTGCTGTAGAACGGCTTCCAGGAGAAATACAGCAACCCTCTTTGATTTGGCTCTCACTTTGTCAGCACGGTTGTGTCAATGTGTAATGCAGAATGCATTGAATCCAGAATGTCGAAAGAAAGAAAAAAAAAAAGCCCCGGTGCTGAGTGTATGTTTTGTTTTTTTTTCTTGGTGACATTAATTGTAGACATTTATGCTGTTAAACCGTTGAAGTGGCATATCAACTATTACAGTATATGACATATTAATATGATATGATGAGTAGCACATTTTTTATTTTCCCATTTTCTGGGATCTACTTTATCGTCTGTAATGTGAGCCACACTCAAGTTTGAACTTGAACAGATTATTATTCTGGCATCCAAAGAGTGGAAATAATGAAGTCAAGACCCCGCGTCTTCAACCGGCAGCAGTGTGCGGTGATGTTTCCTTTTAAATTACAATCTTAACGTTCCCCTCACGCTTCCCAGAGTGTGAGTAATTCATCAGGCATCGCATTGTCAGACACCTGGTTTAAACCACACGGCGTGATATCACTACCGCTGTGCTGATGTACATCCAATCGATGGTTTGTTGTCCTTCCCATTGTTTAAATGAAACCACCAGACTGTTAACGCACAACATCCCACAGGCCGCTTTCTCAGCGTGGCCTCTTCAACATGGCAAAGCACCACATGGACGGTTGTGTTACAAATGGAGTGTGAAAACAAAATCAAAAGATTCAAACAAAACACGCAACTCAAAATAACTTGCATTCTACTTTTTTCTTTTTTTTTTGCCCCAATATTATATTTATTTTCCAAATATTATGTCTTTGGTCTTGTAGCTGCTTACTTAACCAATTCAGCTACACCGAGACAAAACAAAAGTATTGGGACAATATGACCATGACACCTACAAGTGTACAAAAACCCCACACCAGTGATTATGACAGTTTAACTTGCAGTGAATTGGGGTTCACATGTGTATTGCTTTCATACATCTGTTGATCATTAGCAGGATTCTATGCAACATCGGCTTTGTACTGTGCGCATATTTCTTCTTTCTTCAGTTAATTATTATCCTCTCTCCAATTCTTGGGATTTTCACATATTCCCAGTTTTTTTCAGCAGCTTTTTATTCGCATGTGAGTGAAGCGTGTGTGTGCGAGCGGTGCGTGCAAATGGGATGCAGGAGCTCACGTGTACAAGTGCGAATGCAGTATTGCTTGCAAACCAGCAAGATGTTTTGGAAAGACTATTGAAGGGATGGCGGTTGGCCATCGCATGTGAAAGAAAAATGTCACTTGTGGGCTATCATTGAAATACAGTAAGTAAGTGCGGCACAGTTTCTTGTCAAAGTGTAAATCTGCGGAAAATCCAACATATGATAAACTGGATCAGTCAGAAGAAGCATGTGGCCACAAAGTGCTTGCCTTGCCATATGTAAGAGAAAAGTTCACGATATTGGTGGTTCCTTATGCCATTGTAAATATGTGGTCGCACAATAGTGGGGGGAGTAGTTGTGTACTAGCCAAAGAGGCTACACACATACACACACGCGTGTAGAATTTGGCATCAGTCCACAAAGCACAGAAGCATGACACCATTTGGAGAAGCAAAAAAAGAAATTCTCTTTTGTTCTACATTAATCCTCTAACCCAGGGGTGTCACACTCATTTTTGGCGTGGGCCACATTGCAGTTGCAGTTCCCCTCAGAGAGCCGTAATGAAACCATATAAATGTTTCAACGCTTCCTCATATTATTACACAACCAATTGATGGATGACGTGCTTTGAAATCAGAAGTCACGAATCATCGCTTGAATGAATGTTAACGTTGCTGTGATAGCATAACAAGAAAATGCTTCCAATATATCGACACTATTTTTTATTATATATGACAATTTTGAAATTTTGGTGTAGAATTCAGCAAGCATGATGGAAGTTGACATGCTTGATTTGCTTTCGCGAGTCACATTAAATAATGTGGCGGACCAGTTGGTTATACAAACGGCAGGCACTAAATTGAAAAAAAAAAGCTGAATTTTTTTTCACATATATGATGTAGTGGTGGCAGCCAATCAACATTGAGAATATACCTAGCAGTAATAATAATGCGTGTGACGTAGTGGATATAAACAGTGTAAATATTGTAAATGTGTTTTTTGTCAATACACTTCGCATTTTGCAACATAAATGTTGTGTTTGAGTATTAAACATTTCCCTCGTCTACCCTGAACTGAAACTCAGACTTCTGAGCCTCTCTCTCTCTCTCCCCCCCCCCCCCCCTCTCTTTGTATACACACACACACACACACACAGAGTGTGTATGTCTATGTGGGGTGGCCCGGTTGGTCCAGTGGTTAGAGCGTCGACCTCAGAGTGCAGAGGTCGTGGGTTCGATCCTGGCTCCGGCCTTCCTGTGTGGAGTTTGCATATTCTCCCCTACGTGGGTTTTCTCCAGGTACTCCGGTTTCCGCCCACATTCCAAAAATGTGCATGGCAGGCTGATTGAACACTCTAAATTGTCCCTAGGTGTGAGTGTGAGCGCGGATGCTTGTTTGTTTCTGTGTGCCCTGCGATTGGCTGGCAACCGGTTCAGGGTGTTGTCCCCCGATGACGGCTGGGATAGTCCCCAGCACCCCCCGCGACCCTTGTGAGGATTAAGCGGTTCAGAAAATGGGTGAATGTGTATATGTGTGTGTGTGTGTGTGTGTGCGCGTGTGTGTGTGTAAAAATAGAGAATTATTCAATTCACTTTTTTAATTAAAGTCAATAACATTCCATATTTGGTGCTATAACCCAAACGTGCATTAAGCCGACAATCCATTTACTTCACCATACTTTTGCTTTCTTCATTTGAAATGCTTTTCCGGGCCTTTAATGTATCCTCTTTCAGTTCTTTGTTGTTTTGAGGGCTTTTGCCCTTCAGTCTCCTCATCAGGAGGAAAACTGCAGGCTCTATTAGGTTAAGGTACAGTAATTGACTTGGCCAGTCAACGACCTTCCGCTTAATATGTATTCATGTTGAAACGCAGTCAACTGTACGTCATAACAATCATCATATCCCTGAACAATCATAATAAAACAGAAATACACAATTAAATTGCATCGAAAAGCAATGGCAGCAAAGAGGAAACGAGAATGAACAGACAAGACATCAACAAAGGACAGGAAAACAAGTCATGCCATGGACTCAAACTAAATGTGATCAAAACCATGCATGAGTCAAGAACAAGACGGACCGTGACAGTTAAAGGTTTCAAATGTTTGCTTTGACGAAAATTTTGGGGTTTCGCGTTTCAGTGTTTTGCTTTTCTCTAATTCGCCAGTTCATCTACTCTGGTTATATGGACTTAATTAGCTAATTATCTATGCCGCAATCAAAGAACCTATTAGCATGAAACACTCACAGCATACCATGTCCAATTAGTGGCTGTGTGCAGACTGTACTCATTAAGTGTGGCAATTAATTAGGATGAATGGTCATTGCTCTCGGCTCCCACGTGCACATTAGAGTGGTAAACCAGTGTCATGAATTATTTGAGCTAGAAGCTGGTCTCCAAGGATGTCGAATGTGCCCTATTCTACAGGGCCTTGTAACCGTCAAGCTGCTACGTGAACAGAGTTGATTAGAATTTCTGCTTCCTGCCGTGTGAACAGAATGCAGTTTTTTTTTTTTGTGTGTGTGTTGCTGCTCGACACAGATTCATTTGTAGCTGTGATAGTAAAGAGGTGGGAATTAAGTTTCCTGATAGTTTTAAATCTTGCCCAAACTAATGTTGTAGAGTCAAACCTCGGTTTTCGAGGGTCTCAGTTCTCGACCAAATCGGTTTTAGACCAAAAATTTAGAGTTCTTTTATGCTTCGGATTACGACAGAAAATCGGTTCTCGACCAAACTGAGCGCACTTGAATGCGCCACTTGACTCCTCTCGCCTTCCTTACACGAGGAAGGGACGCTCCCTCGTGTAGCGTTCCATTGTGAACAGACGTGTTCAATCAAGATTTATTTTATTTTTTAAAAAAAAAGAGCGTGGTTTCGGTTTTCGAACAAATCGGTTTTCGAACAGCCTTCTGGAACGGATTATGGTCGAAAACCGAGGTATGACTGTAATGTGACACACACACACACACACACACACACACACACACATACACACGCAGACACTCAAGTATTGGAATAAATATTCCTTTAATTTTTGTTGCATGGTGAAGTCATTTGGGTTTCATCTCGATGTAACAGAAGAGAGCACCTTTGGTATGAAGCCGCTCACTTTTCAAGTGAGCAAATGTATTGGGACGGACATGATGAAATTCACTGAAAGTGAATAACATTTAACATTTGGTGGCGTAACCCATACTTGCAATAACTGCATCAATCCTGCATCCAGACGACTTCACCAGAGTGTTGCTTTCTTCATTTGAAATGCTTTTCCAGGCCTTTACTGCAGCCTCTTTCAGTTCTTGTCAAATTCAGAGGGTTTCTCCCTTCAGTCTAGTCTCCAGGAAGTGAAATGCATGCTCAATTGGGTTTAGGTCCAGTGACTGACTTGGCTAGTCTCAGACCTTCTACTTTTTCCCGCTGATGAAGTCATTTGTTGTGTCAGTAGTGTATTTGAGATCATTGTCTCGTTCCATTATGAAGCTAGACTTCAGAATTGAGTCTGCAGCTATCATCATGAGTTCCTCTTATCAAACTAAGAATGCAAAATTCTGATAAAGTTGAGGGCGAAGTAAACAATTTACGCCCAATTTTACCGATGCAAGGTCGAGGACAATGCCACCCATGCACACAGGTAGACGATGCTTTGCTGGGCATAAAAATAAGTCCCGACATGTATATGGACCAGCTATATCAAATGTAATTTCAATGTCGAAAAAATACGGACACTGAATGTGATAGTTGCAAGCTAAATCTTGACAGCATGACACACAAAACTGTAACCGTCCCCATAAATGTTCCCATTTGTTCTTACGTTTACTGAAAACATAATCATAATTTCTCATTGGAGGCCAATGGCTCTGTGGCTCAGGTCACCGTCCCCCAACGGTCCCCGCAGCAACAGCGTGGTATGCTAAAAATAAATGCAAGCCTTTGTCGACGAACAGAAGGTCAATGTTTGTTAGTGTGACCGCAAGTGTCACATTGTCGGAAAGGCTTTGTGAAGCTTGTCTGATATGATCCACAATGGACACACCCATGTTTGATATTTGTCGTCAATAAGCGCTCATTCCATTTGTGCTAGTCATAATACACTACAAGGGTAAAAGTAAAATGGGAATATATATATATACATATATATATATTTTTTTATGCTTTGCTTATATTTTTTACATCATATTTTTGAAACGTTTGCGTTTTTTTGTTTTTAAGTTTGACCTATAAAAGCTTGCACGATCCATATTTTGCTTTGTCATTTATAGCAATGACCTTTCAGACAAAAATCAATGTTGCCGAACCTAACCCGCAATTTTTAAGCATTACTATTACGGTATATATTTTATTATTTTATTATAATACTTAAACTGGAAAAAATCTGCTCAAGAAAAAAAAAATTTTTCAAAAAATGTTGCAAAAATGTTTTGACCAGTGTTATTGTCACACTGTTTTTGTTCGGTGGTGCCAGCACAAAAAAAAAAAAATTCCAAGAAAACACACTTATAAGATAAAACCTTTCGGCGGTTTCAGTCACATGAGAGTTGGCAATCTGCTGACATCACACGCGACAACGGTTGAAACTCCCACTAGCACTTTTGGCCCGCTGGACAAACTTGCTCAATAACATCACGAACACAACACACTAAATCGAAATACACGGCATCAATTCCTTGTTTTTCGACCAACTCATGAGACATATCAGAAGTAAAATTGATACCTGTAAATGGTTCCACCTAGCTGTAATGTACTTAGCATTTTCTGAGTATAGAACTATAATCCAACCATGCAAGCTAAGATATGAAACCACTTAGGAAGATGACAGATGGGATTTGTGACAAATCCCCTTTTCCTCAGCTCACTTCATTTCCAAAAGTGTCAACATGCCTGAAGTCTTGTGAGAAAATAAGAGTGCTAAAAAAGCCCATACCTTCACCTGGTCTTAAATATTTGTCAACAGCAAAATTAAATGGAAAAAAAAAAAACATATCAAGGTGAATAAAGATCCCGAAATCCCCAAATCCTCCAAAAAGACCCAAAAAAGTACAATTCAATGTTAAGATAAGATAAGATATCCTTTATTTGTCCCACACTGGGGAAATTTACAGCCCTAAGGATAGAAATCCCGTACTTTGCAATGTCTTCATGAAAAGTGATGCCACCATTTAAAACGTTTCATGAAAAATCATCAGTATTATAAACAAATAAATTTCAAAGAAACGTCTTATCACGGGATTTTTTTTTTTTCCCGGAGAAGGCTTCTGATGTAACTTGCCGCGAGCTATTGTATTTAAAAAAAAAAAAAAAAGCAGTAAAGTGCATCTCCAGGAAAGCAGCACTGTTTTTATTCACAGATATTTTACAAAAAAGCAACATAAGAGCTGTATCCAAAAGAACAGCAAAAAAACTGCCTTTAATCTTGACTCAGAAGCCAGAGAAGACCGAATATTGCCACAATTGTGTTGCATTTTTCACACAACCCCAGAGCGTTTTTGCAGCCATATCATGACAGATTTGTCATTTAGGAAGGCTCCTCATTACTACGCCAAAAGGAAGATATTTGGCGGGGGAGGGATTTCAGTGCTGTTTAGCGGACAACCACGCACACCTACATTGACGCCGTCGCTGAGTGGGAAATGAACTCATGCCTCCATCGAAAGGCAAGTGTGCCGCTACGCGATCAATGAATCGAAAAAAGCCGCCAAATATAACACATGGCTGTACCCTGCAAGAGCTAATGTCATCACTTTGGAAGCGCGATGTATTTTGCGTCGTGCTGTCAAAGAGAGGATTCAAACACAAGTACACACACGCACACGCGCGCACACACGCACACAATACAAGGTGAATTAGAAAAGGATGAGGAGAGAGGGCATTGTCAACTCTGGTTGTGTATCAGTTTGTGTGTGTGTGTGGGTGTGTGTGTGTGTGTGTGAGAGAGAGAGTGAGAGAGAAAGAGAGAGAGATTCTCATGGCAGAAAGAATGCACAGAGGAATTCTTGTAATTGTCCAAAGTCCACTCCAACACTGAGCCCCCTCAGCCATCCATGCAGCCCCATTAATACACACACACACACACACACACGCACGCACGCACGCACGCACGCACGCACGCACGCACGCACACACACACACACGTGCGGGCACGTACATAGAAACGCACGCACGCACGCACATACCAGTCATTGTCTCCATGATGCTCTCTTGCCAATCTCTCATCGGCTCACTATCTTTGCAAGCACTCAGGGCATAATGTTGATTAAAAAAAAAGATTTAATAATGCTCCACAGCTTTTCATAGGCAAGAACAGTTGATTCCCAAAAGTCACTGGACAGCAGTTGTAATAACTTTGCCTCTATGTAACACCTTGATGGATTTCAAACAAAGCAACCAAATGTTGAGGTGTATAGTTTCCGACTAATTAACACGGCATTCGCCATCTAGCAATTCATGCTGAATAGCTCCATTTTGGGGATCTGAATAATGGTGAGCCAGTGAACCAGATGAAGTCAATTCTCTTAGTAATTGATGATATTTGGATGGGACACTAGCTTGGAAGAAGAGGAATTTCTAGTTGCCATGGTGACACTGGATGGCCAGTTTGAGTGGTTGACAATGTCAGCAGAGCTGCCAGGACACTTCTCATGGTGTGTTAGTGCAAACGTTGGTGCTAAAATTCCTTCAGAGTTAGTTTTGTGCCTGTGCAGTTTTGGTACAAACATACTAACATGATTAGACAATGTGTGAGGCATAATATCGTAGCAGGCCTAGTTTTGTTAGCATTTATTGCCTTCACTCTGATTATGTCTTTGTGGTTTAACACATGCCCAGTTCTGCTTGAAAATTTGCCTTCACCAGAATGTCTGATGGGGTAGTTATGTGTGAAACTGGAAGGGGTAGACCTGCAGGGGGAGAAAATAACAATGGCTTCTCAAGAGTTACGTTAATTAACTTAATGGATGTCTTTGATGTGGTCACGGAGTCAGTCAAGCTCAGCTGTTTCTGATCAGTCACATTTGCTAAGTTTCTTGATGACATCCAACTCTCCGTTCGCGTCTCTTTTTCTATTCCCCCAGCTGCGCTGCTCAAAGATGCCCTTGGGGTAGGATTCCCTGTGTCCAGGTGTGTGCGTGTGTATGGGGGTTAGTTTTATGCATGTGTATAGAGTTACAGACAGCCCTCCGCGTACAGCTGTCTCTCATCTGATTTAAATCGACGAAACGCCACACTGGCTGATAGCTAATCCGTTGTGTAGACGCACTGTTATTATACACGCTTTTGTAATCTTGAGCGGAGCGCTTTCATCCTCTAAGTGTACGCACAATGGACCTGAAGACACTAAAACCGAGAGGCCCTGGTAAACGACACAAAAGTAAAACGGCTATTGCAGTTCAAAGATCATGTCAAGTGAGTTTGCCAATGTGTTGAGACGTGATACAGTCCGGTGTGAGGAACAAATGATTTGTTGAAGGCACAACCATGGGCTGTGAGATATTTTCTTTGTCGGCAAAGTAGGCAAACTGCTGCATTCTGGATGGCTTCCGGGGGATCTCGAGCGGTTTTGGTGAAGGAGGAAAAAAAGAGTTTTGATGCAGTCAGAGCGGGATGAGACAAAAGCATGAATGAGCATCTCCATTTCCTGAGCGGAGACGAATGAAAGGGAATTTATTGAGGTTGCGTAGGTGGGGAAAAAAAACATGAATTGGACAGATGTTTTATATGAGCGTCAAAGGAGTGGGACTGCTCAAAGGTCACCCCCAGGTTTCCAACGGTGGGATGGATGAAAGATGACAGGGAATCAGTATGTGGAGGGAGAGTGAAAAAGACACATTTATAGCCACTGGTGTGCAAGTCTTCATAGTGAGTGAGTACCGTATTTTCCGCACTGTAAAGCGCACCTAAAAGCATTCAATTTTCTCAAAAGCTGACAGTGCGCCCTGTAATCCGATGCGCCTTATACAGTATATGGATCAATATCCTGATTTCTTGAAGTATTATTTTAAATGTTCTGTAAAGTGCTTTGTTACAGCTGCAGCAGTTGTGAAAGTCCCATATAAAGAAAGCTATATTGTATTGTATTGTATTGTATTGTATTGTACTCTTTTGAGTGTAGCCCCATCTAGTGGATGCATAATGCAACCTCAGCCACTATTGTCACTCCTATTCTATGCGCCTTATAATGGCGGTGCACCCGATATAAAAAAAATCCGTCTTAAAATAGGCCATTCATTGAACGTGTGCCTTATCAGCATGTATTGTATTGTATTGTATACACTGAAGCACCTTATAGTGCGGAAAATACGGTCATATCCAGTGTACATGGTCAGCTTTGTGACTGTCAGACAGCACATCCCGTTTAAAATCAAATTTTCCGTTTTCTTTGTTTATCTTCAACAGAACTGTGACCACTTTTATGATGGAAGTCAGATAAAATAAAGCCTGGGGGTCCAGGAAGAAAATAGATGAAGACCCCGGGAGATTGCTTTTTAAAGCCCAATTTGACAAGTTGGAAGTCAAAGGAGAAGGAAGCATCCACGCTCACCAACTGGCAACAGAAGTGGTTCACAGTCAAGCCACCATCACGAATTGTTAGGCATTAAGTTCCCAAAGATGATCAGTCTGAGGTTCTACGTGTATAAATTCTAAGTGGTATTGCCAAGTCTCTGTCGCAGAAAGGATGTCTGTTAGTTCTAAACATGTCATTCAAGGCATGTGCCTTGTTAGCAACATTGCAGGCCATTATTGGGCATGTATTGATTGAAGATTAGCGCTGACGACTGGTCCAGGCAAAGGGGCAGCAATACCTCCACGACACAGCGAGAGACTTTCATTTTACCATCCACCAGAAAACGAACACTGGAGGGCTGCAAAAGACACCATGGAGGTACTATACGAAACAGGAAAAGAAGGTGCAGGACGTGGTGGTGAACAGTCCATGAAAAAGTGAGTAACACACATTGAGACATTGAGAAGTTGGAGAAGGAATTGCCGATTGTAGAAGATGATGGCTGATACATGCTAACGACTCGACTACCAGGCCGCCCACATAAAAATATATAATTTTAATAACACACACACAGACACACCAATCTTTTTTTTTTTTTTTCCATTTTACCTGACACCCCTCGCGGTTGACCTTGGACCACCCCACGGGCTCCGATCGACGTATTGGGCTAACCTGCTATTCAGTGACGAGCCGAGATGTTGCCAGCCACCATTATATGCATCAAAAAATGCAGACACAGGAAGGAACTCAGACATATGTACATTCCGAACATCAACTACTGTCTTCTGATATTTCTAAGAGGGTTTGCCTTGCTCGCGCTTTTATTCCTTAGCCTCCAGTCTGTCTGGTTTGTGTATTTCAAAGGACATGAAGTGCTTGATTCAAGCACAAGACAAATTCAAAATTGTCACTTTGCCTTCAAGCCCTTCTCACACCACAAACCCGCCTTCTGTCTGCCGCCAAGAATTAAAAGCGTTGTGTGACTATTTGGCTTTGCTTGCCATCAGCTGCTCTGACCAAGCACAAAGTTTTGGTTCCATGTTGGATTTAAAGACAAACACTTCTTTCCATTGGTTCTGGTTCTTGGTTCTGTTTTCCTTCCCTCCACAGTTTCGCCTTCCCCGGTCTTGTGCTCGTGCGCTTCTCTTTTCGTCTCTCCCCTCTTGCTTGTTCGATGCTTTTATTATTTAGCACCTGTCGAGTTTAGAACAGGAAACCCTGCCGTGCGAACTGTCTGAGGGAAACACAAATACAAGCTGGAAGCCGAACGGAGCTGCATACTTAGAGACAGTGACGCACATCGGTGGTGCTGTGTACTTATACGAACACGCCGGCCACATGCACACAGTCCTGACATTTCGGATTGCACATTAGTTAATGTGGAAAGACATCTGGGCTGAATTACCACTACACCTAATGACTATTTCATGTCAAGAGAAGAGGAAAAGGAGAGTGGAGGAAGAGAGGCCAGCAACTAAACACATGGAAGAATTCACTCCTCACTTGTGTCCTCTTGGTGTCCTTGGTTTATGCAACTTGTTCTCACAGCGATTTAGTGCAAAATCTGACATTTGATGAAAGAAGGGTACGACACAAACCGACTCAGGCCGATTTTGAGTTGGGGGGGGCAAACGCCCAAAGTCAATCAAGACTTAGTGTTTGTATGTCTTTAAAAGGTTATCTTAAGCAATGAATGATCCAGTGGTGTGGGCTGTGTTAAGAGTCATCTTTCCGTCCTGATTTACTCAGAAAGCAGTCGGGTGGACAATCGTAGATGTTGAATAGATGTCAATATTTATATCGGCAAATCTCTATGCAGTCAACACTGAGTTCTGAATTCTTTTTTTTTTTTGTCATGTTTTGTGTTTTTTTTTTTTTTTTTTAATGTCACGCAACCACAGAAGAGTTCCCGTGATGATAAAGAGGAAAAATGTGATGATGACCATGGAAATGAAAGTGAAAGTTATTAGGGCAAAAAAACTGCAGCGTTTCAATCCAATTCCTGCTATTATTTGAAGTAAAAACAAGATGAAGAGGGTTCGGTCATTACGTTAAGCGACTCAGGCAATTTACTGCTTCTTATATTTTACTATTAGAAGTAGTTATGTTAATTTTACAATTGACTGAACGTTGCCTTATAAAGATATGAAAGGTTTTATGATTATTTCTATTACAATGATTTCCTCTGTATAAAAAAAAAAAGTCTAAAACAAATCGCTAGCGGCTCTCATTCTTTAGTTTCGCCTTTAAATGATATTCAGTCCTTGGATAAAAGTTGGATACCATAAAGTACCCAAATTTATCGATCCATCCAGCCATTTTCTGAACCGCTTATCTTCACGAGGGTCGCGGACGTGGCGGAGACGCCACGCGGCAGCTCAGATTCTGAACACTGGTCCTCTGTACTGTGAGGCGGACATGCTAACCAGTTGTCGGCCACCGTACCACCACTCTTATTATTTCAATGAAAAAAAAATCTCTTACATCATTGTTATGGAACAGGAGCCTAGTGTACTCTGTTATAGCCGTAAGGCGATAGTGTCATTGAGTCTCAGGGTCCTAATGTGAGAGGGGAGCCGGGGCATAGAAAAAAGTACAAACACGATCAGAATTGGGATGGTTGTTAGGCTTATGCTCTATGTGCTTACACAAGCACCCAACACACAAACGATTCCCCCAGTCAACGTGTATGAGGTGCATGTTGATCAGCTGATCAATAATAGATGAATATGCATGTTGAAGGGGCATTTTGCTCAGATAGCGGGGACACTGAGCCCAAGACAACCAAAATAGGGCCCTTCATGTTCACTTGATAAAGGTTTTAGGATGGAGACAGTTTGACCATGGAACAAATTAGGATTCCTGTGTAACAAGTAGATGATGTTAAAAAAAAAAACAGATTTAAGTGTTCTTCCTGCATTGATTCTGATTACAACTAAAAACAAGAAGCCTTGGCTACCATTGCATGTGTTCCAACACAGGAGCGATGGAGCATTACAATATTTCACTTTGTTCTCCTTTAAAACTTCCCCTTGGAGAAATATGCTGATGTTGGATGCCGTGATGGATTGTTCATAAACATATGGGCTATGTGAAGGCCCCTCACCCACATGAGACAAGAGCCAATTCTCTTTTCCACTTCATAGTCAGTGCTAACATGAAACACTGCCATCTCTGCATTTGGCAGAGATTAAAAACACATTGCCGTCCGTTTCTTTGTGCATCATAGTTGAGGAAAGGAAGCTTTGCATTAAAAGTTGGGAAGCAAATCAACACGATTATCATTTGGCCCTGTTAATGTTTTGATTCATCTTAACCATGGAGAACCCAAGAACCTTTTTCTTCTTTGGAAAATGATGAATTATACATTAAATGACTGGTATCACTGAACACCAAAATATATGTTTTTTCAAATATTCAATGCTTTAATTATTTAGGATTAGGGCCAAATTTGACCCTTTGGGATTTAAGGGTAGCATTTGAGAAGCAGAATTTATAGGGCCCAAATTTGACTCCGTGGGTTCAAGCCAAAAATATTCTTTTATGTCCTATGAGCCACTACCCACCCCCACGACCCACCCACGGTAGTCTGATTTATATAGTGTTTGTGGGATATGAATTATCCAGCAAAATCCACTGTTTTATCCATCTTGGGGGTGTGGCCATTTTGCCACTTGTTGTCGACTGAAAATGACATCACGGTGTTTTCACCTTGAGAACGTCACATCACCAAACCCGGAAAAAAGCTGATCATGACAGTCATTTTCAGTCGAGAGCAAAACATAACAACAAGCTAAGTTTTGAAAGTAACCAATGGACTACTGTTACTGGTGGATTATTTTTTCATTTGGTGCAATTCAAATTGAAAAGGTATCAAGCAACCCCGCCCCCATCGACTCTTTCTAAAAGACCAAACCCCAAGTGCTCCCAAATTATCGTGAGTAGAGAGTCGACCACGTGTCAAATGTCTTTTCCACAAGACCCGTCCGAGCCGACGACCCAAATTCTTTATCTGTGCATCTGAAAATGTCATCTTGCTAATGGCCGCTAAAGCTGCTGCTCATACATACAGTACCGCACATGCTTCCTGCCTTGGAACTAAAGCCCTGGAGCAGTTTTGCAATGTGTGTGTGTGAGTGTGTGTGCGTGCGTGTGTGCAATAGCCAAAATGCTTTACCACTACGATTTCACATGAAGCTACTCACATTTTCGACACGGCATGAATTACAAACTGTTATTTTTCTTTGTCCGTATGCTAGTTTGTGGGACAACACCACGCTGGTGGAGCCGAGACAAACACACACACACACAAAGTGAGGCACGCCCATCCCCATCCCAAAGTGCAGTTTGTGGAGGAGGATGCTCTCTGAAGGTGAACCCCAAAGGAATTGCTTTATGTATGTCTCTCCTTTCAAGTCCTTATTTGAGTGAGAATCTTGCCAACTGGCTACAGAAAAAAAAGGAAAATCACAATACTTAGAAAGCTACCCATTTTAACACATGAGTCATTTCCACATACTGTAATCTAAATGTGTGCGCTTTTTTTTTTTTTTTTTTTGCGAGATGGATTAAATGTTTGGGAGACACTGATTTTAATGAGAGGGAGATTGAAAAGAAGGATGGATGGAGCTTTTATTCAAAGGAGGGGAAGCCAAATTGGAAAGGGTGCATGATCCCACCGCCTCCTGGGACGCCTGAGTCAATTAGCCTGCCTGGTGGAGCTGCCAAGAGGATGAGTAGCGGGGAAGAGAAGCCTGCGGGGGGCGGGGGGATGCTGCTGGTAACGATAGTGGTCTTCGTGACTGAAAAGCAAAGGGCATCAGCAAGAAAAACTTGAAGCATTGTTTTCTCTTGTTTTTAAATTTATAATTTAAACAATTCAAATCAATGTATTTTCAATCTTTTTTTTTTCTGAATCAGAGTGAAAATAGCGTAATACGGGCCAAACATTTAGATGGGTTGTATTGTTCTGGTAAAACTATTTCGGGATATCATATATACCACTAACTAGAGGGTTGCTACAGCTCAAATCTTGTATGTAACCTTACTGCTTGTCCTCTTCAGAAATATTCGCTGTGGAACTTGAGTACCGGGACTTTATAGTAATCTCAGTCACTGACTTCAATCACTTTTCAGCCTTTTAACTCAGGGAGAACTGTCCAGTGAAACACAAAGAAAATGAGCACACCAACACAGA
>CAAKHF010023383.1:0-12047 GCA_901007745.1 Hippocampus kuda | reverse complement strand
GCAAAAGGACATTAGGAAAATGTTGACATTTAATGAACATATCTTTTACAAAACATTTCATGAAGCACCTTAGATTTCCTTAGACAAATGTGCAATTTACTTTTATCATTCAGATATATGCATTGCAACTGATACCACTGATTGTACAAAGGTACAAAACTAACAAGTAATTGGTATCGAAAAATATAGTAATGCACTTTAAGATTAAACGAGGTTTATAAAGAAAGGAATTTTTAAACCATTTACACATGTGCATATAAAATCTAAATTCAATCCCTGCCAAACTAAAGAGAGTGCTATTAAATGTGTAAAGAATAAAGTATTCACAAGTCCTTGATAGCGACTGCTGTGTTGGGTCTGCCTCAGTGACAGACTGAGGCGGTTGTTGTCTTCTTCTCTGATCAAAACAATGTTGTCTTCTACTCTGATCAAAACATTGTGTCTCCTAGCGGATATTATATGAATTGCACCTCTTTAAAATATTCATTCCGTGTCTTTCATGCATTTTTCCACCTTTGAATTATCCTGCGGGCCTGATCGAACCTCCTTGGGGGCCGGTTAGGGTTCTTGGCTTTTTGTGTGCCTTAATGTATTTTTGAAAGATTCAGCAAATATATTTTCAGTTTTTAAGTTGGACCTAGCGGCCCGGTAGTCCAGTGGTTAGCACGTCGACTTCACAGTGCTGAGGTACCGGGTTCGATTCCAGCTCCGGCCTCCCTGTGTGGAGTTTGCATGTTCTCCCTGGGCCTGCGTGGGTTTTCTCCGGGTGCTCCGGTTTCCTCCCACATTCCAAAAACATGCATAGCAGGCTGATTGAACACTCCAAATTGTCCCTAGGTGTGAGTGCGGGTGTGCATGATTGTTTGTCTCTGTGTGCCCTGCGATTGGCTGGCAACCAATTCAGGGTGTCCCCTGCCTACTGCCCGAAGTCAGCTGGGATAGGCTCCGGCACCCCCCGCGACCCTAATGAGGATGAAGCGGTTCGGAAGATGAATGAATGAATGAAAGTTGGACCTATCAAAGCTTGCGTAATACGTAGTATACCATGTGTTGTAATTTTGACCTTGCGGAAAAAAAATAGCCTGTTGCTGAACTTAAGTCAT
Organism: Hippocampus kuda; assembly: GCA_901007745.1. NCBI lineage: Eukaryota > Metazoa > Chordata > Actinopteri > Syngnathiformes > Syngnathidae > Hippocampus > Hippocampus kuda. The sequence goes on along the minus strand of CAAKHF010023383.1, from coordinate 10,944 downwards.
AAATATCACTCAATATATGACAGTATTATCATTATTATATTGTTTTTATTTTTATGAAATCGATGTGCTGGGTTAAACACAAGTGCAGATCCAGAATCATAACATATACAAGTTTATTTACATCTCAATAGAAAACATTTAGTAAAAGAAAAAAATGCAGACACTTGTAATTTAAAAGCATGCTGCACAAGTATTCAAAGTCTGCCTTTAAAGACTTGAACTTGTCCTGTACAAAGTTTTCTATTATGGCCAACTTTCAGAGATATGTCATGCAAAATCAAACAACACATGGTCATCGACCTCCTGAGCATGTTTATGTAAGTTTCGTGAGCAGGATTAGCAATTTATGAGCCCATTCAAGTGTGGTGTAATGATGGACTGTTGATTATCACTTAAGGACTGCAGCGGGGACATTCATATCAGTGGCAGATATGACACGTATGTGGATCAAATACTCACAGACCCCCATATCAGTCCAATTACAGGCCCATTTGAGATACAGTGTTTTTATGGCTTTAATTGTTTTCAATAGCACACATACAGTCAACTCTGATCATAAAAGCATGACTGAAAAAAAAGAAAGCACGATAGCACTGTGCGCTTTCGATTGAGTCGAGAATGAGGAGGATCCGACAGAAAAAATTCCCCCGAGGGGCCCCCCGCTAAAAGGCTTAATCTGGCCATTGATGAATTTGTGTTGCGAACTGGAAATATTCCAGGAAGGCCCCCCCTGCCCCCCCTTCCCTGCCCCCATCGTGACCAAAATAACAACCGTAGGAGTTGGAAAAGTTGCGAGCACACATCATAAGAAACCGTAACCCAAAAGAACAAAAGCAATGCTTCAACTCGGGTTGACAATGATGCAAACGTTTAAAGAGGTGGCATGTGGAGCAAAGTAATAATAATTCAAGGTCGACTTGGATGTGATTTTCCTGACTCGCGTATCTTGTTGACATGCAGAAATGAACTTGGCATGGTTCTGATGCAGGAGTTGAAAACAAATAATAATAATCAGATTTAAAGACTGACTTGTGACGTGCACGCAAGTACAACAAAAAGAAAAAGAAAAGCTTGGCTTGCATGTAATTCTACTATTGCACACACACTGTAGACGTGCAGTGGATTAATTGTGTCATGTGTAGTTGTTTTGTTTTCAGCCCCAGCTGGAGTGAAGGGGGTTTCCCTCCAGCAGGTGAACCTGTTGCCATGTATTGAGAAGCTGCCAAGCTGCCTAGTCTCTTGTCGGATTATTGACCTTGTTTGCTGTTTATGTGCATGTGTTGTTTTCCCAAACCTCTCCATCTCATTCATAGTCATTTTGCTCTCTTGGTTCCTCTTTTTTTAGGAATTGGTAGTATTTCGTCTTTTTGATCTTGTTTTTCATGTCAGTTGGGCTCTTGTCATTTCGTTTGTATTTGTATTCTCGGTGTTACTTTACCTTGCCTTTTGCAAGCGCTTTTTGTGTATGCCTTGTTTTTCCTGGCTCCTTGTGACCAGCGATTTCTGTTTCGACACTGTCGATTTGCATTTTTGATCACAAACATTTTTGTTTGCATTTTGTCTGTGTCTCCATTTTGGGGATCCAAAACATTATTCAGTTTGTTCTTGAACCTAGCAAATTGTGGTCCCTTCAGGACTTCCATAAAAGCAAAGGCTACAAAAGTAGTAAGAATTCAAGCTTGACGTGCTACATGCAGAAGACATTAGTTTACTATCGGACATAACCCAGTGAACCTGCAGTGATGAATGAATGAATGAATGAATAGCTGGGCTTGATTCCCAGGTAGAGGTTCAAACAGTTGAAAGTGTAACAGAATATTGTCATAATGATTAAAGAAGAAGTTAACACAATTTTCTTTACAGTAAGTTCCATGCAGCCCCTCTAGTCTAAACATGGCATTCTGATGAAGATTGTGTTTGTAGAATATGAGTTTAGCGACAAAATCCACCCGCTTCTGGCCATCTCAGGTGGCGGCCATTTTGCCACTTGCTGTCGACTGCAAACGACCTCACAGTTGCTCAGGGTTCAGGTAACGACCCAGCATGGCTCAGCTTCAGAAAATAGACCAGCCGTGCTTGGTCGTTGTATGAACCGTTAGGCACTTTGATGTCATTTTTAGTCGAGAGCAAGTGGCAAAATGGCCGCCCCCTGAGATGGACAAAAATGGCTGGATTTTACAGTTGAAATCATATTCCACAGTGCAGTATTCATCAAGATGGCGTATTTGGACTTGTGGGGCCGCATAGAACATATTATTGTCAAGGAATGTTTGGTGGTCGACTTCGTCTTTAAAGCACGACTTCCACATTATGTGTTTGTGATGGAGACTGTAAAATATTCCCTCCACATAATCCAATACAATGCCTCTTTATTTATATAGAGCTTTCACAAAAGCTACACCTGTGTAGTCCTTAAACGCCATAAAAACAAAAAAGAGGTTTAAGTGAAACAAGTGTTTTATTTATTTTAAAAAAAGTGACATTTCAATACCATAGACACAAAAGTGATGAAAGCACATACTTGTATACAAAAATAATGACACACCATACAGAATACTGATAATGAGAGAACATTTTAACACATGTCGATACACTTGCTGCAACCTAGAAGATGGGCAGCGTATGTGTGTGTGTGTGTGTGTGTGTGTTTACGTGAGCTACAAAAATACATTTGCAGCTTCTAGAAACAATGACGCTAAAACAAATAGCTTTTTTTTCTTTTCACAAGAGCGTATAGACATACACGGCAAGCTATGTGCTTGACCGACTATTTGGGGGCCATTTCCACGGTGGAGGCGTCGTTGGCGCCGTTGACATCGTAGTCGCCCACGGGGCCGCTCACCAGCACCCTCATGCGTTCGGGGAAGTCGTCAAACTTGGGCGACAGCAGGAAGTCGTAAACCAGGGCCGCCGCCACGCCGCCACACATGGGCCCAACCCAGTACACCTGCGGTGGATTCACTTGGCTGAATTCTGATGCAAATGTCGCTAGCGTCACAAAGTAATAATAATTAAAGCTTGATTTGCGATGTGGAATTAATTTATTTATTTGGGTATCTCACGTACCCAGGAGCTCTACAGTGGATTAACTGAGGTTGACTCCGATAAAGGCATTAAAAAAGTTGCAAGCATAAAAATAACAACAGTAAGAAGTAAAGCTCGTAAGTTGTCTCCAGACATAAGGTGCGTTAACTGAGTTAAATTCAGACGCAGAAGTTTAAAAGTTGCAAATGTTATCAAGCAAACATGAGAATTAAAGCTTGACAGTGTCCCCATGTTGAGTGTGATTTTATCTCACGTCATGGGTAAACAGCAGTGGCATGTGCAACAAAATAATAGGAAGAGTTAAAGCTTGACTTGTGATGTGCATATACGTGTTTTTAAAGATTTGAATCGCTCTCATACCCAGTGGTCGGTGAAGTCATTCAGGATCATAGCCGGACCGAAAGTACGCGCGGGATTGATGCCGCAGCCCGTGTAGCTGATCTGGAATCACACACACACACACACACACACACACACACACACACACACACACACACACACACACACACACACACACACACACACACACACACACACACACACACACACACACACACACACACAAAAACCTTCAGTGTCCAACTTCTCCCCCTCCAGGAGAGCAATGCATGCTGGGTAATGCCAACTCACCGCCGCCAAATGTCCGAGGCACACGGAGAGGCCTATGGCCAAGGGTGCCGAACCGGTGACGTCGCGCCTCCGTTTATCAGTCACGGCGATGACACACAGCACCAGCTGGAAAGTTGCCAGGAGCTCGATGCCCACGCCCTGGCTGGGGGTGATGCCACTCAGCTGAAAAAAAAAAAAAAAGCCCGTTGGTAGGTTTCTAATGCTGTGACTACTGTACGCAGTAGGGCAGCTATCTTGCCGTGCCAGATGCTGATATTGGAGGCTGCAGAAGCCGGGGGACTTTAACTCAGTTGTTGTTTAATGAATAACAGCAGAGCTGGGGAACCGAGAAGGAGGGGGTGGGAGGTGGGGGTGCACTGAATGTTGTTTATGCCACATTTTGAGAATTGCACGTTGAGCCATCTGTAGCCCAAGAGCTGTATGTAGCTTGCAAGTCTGCAACATTCTTGAAAAGTTTAAATAAATTAAAAAATAATAATAATAAATTCTCAGAATATGATTTTATTCTCAAACATTCTGACTAATTACTGGTAAAGTGGCACTTTCTTTTTTTCCTTATAAAATGAATGAAAACATATTGTAACACCTTTTTCTTGTAATATTTTTTAAAAGTATCATAAAATCACAACTTTGTCTCATAAAAACAACTTGACATGACTATAAAAAAGTTGTTACAGTCCGATAAATATTTTTTCCTCTCCTAATATTACAACTGACAATTCATTAAATCTTTTTATCAGTTTTCTTCAAGAAACATTTGAAAATTAAAAATCTGGAATTGCATAAAAATCCTGTTTTCTGATTTTAAGATATTACTTTCTGTCTCTGTCACATATTTTCCTCATCAAAGCCAAAACTTAATTCTCTTCCTTCTCGTAATATGAAGACTTCATTTTTAACATTTTGAATATCATTTTAATTTCTGCAAAAATAATTGACATATTTTACATCGTTGATGTGACCAAAAAACAAATTGACTATCAAGGATGTTCGTGAAGACGAACAGGTCACTCTTCCCTCGAGCATTGCATGTTTTGGAACAGAACAGAAAGAGGCTTGGGGCGCTTACCTTATTGAGGCCCAGCTCAGCCGTGGCGGCGGGCCGCGCCCCGTACAGAATGCCGCTGGCGAGGCTGGCGCCCAGCAACTGGGCCACCACGTACGCGACGGCCCGGAAAACGCTGATCTGGCAGCTGGCAAGCATGCCCAGCGTGACGGCCGGGTTTAGGTGGGCGCCGCTGATGTGGCCCAGGCTCTGCGCCAGCGTGGCGATAGCCAACCCGAAGGCCAGCGACACCTTGACCTCTTGACCCGGTGCGCTCGGATGGCCGATGGCCGCCGCGATGCTGAGGAAGATGAACAGGGTCATGCCCACCAGCTCGGCCAGGACGGCCCTCCAGAACGCCTTGCTCTTGAACTCCCTCATGTGGGTGCCCGGAAAGCGTACGCGCGTGTGTATCTGTGTGTGTGTGTATGTGTGTGTGTGTGTGTAAGTGAGTGCACAGACCAAAAGCAAGCGGCGTATTTAAGGCCCAAAGGCTGATAATGGTCAGTGGGCGGGCCTCAGAAAACTGAAAGGGCCACACTGAATTAATGAGAAATTGAAAAGACCTCCTCCTCCGGCCCCTCACCCGGCGCCTCCCAATAAACTTCACAACTTGAAGAGAATCCTGCCTTGTGAAAGCAAGTTTGAACCCCCACCCCCTGACACCGTCTCTAAAAGTCCAAAACAGAACAGTAATGTGTTAATAATACATTTCGGTGACAGTTGTTTCAAGGGAAAACGAAAATCAATTGGCAGGAGTCGCAGAACAAAGGTAGTCACTCATTAACCGCAGGGACGAGCGCTAAATCAGTATTCGATGTTGCATGGGTCGGCGTAAGCAGAGCGAAACGAGGTGAAACATCAACGCTTGAGAAAGGAGCAGCCGCCTGCACCTGGAGCCCCGGACTCTGACGCGGGGCAGAGGGAGCGAGTGTAAGATTTTCGACAGGACAGCAACCAACAATTTGGTGCAAGCACATGTCATGGAATTGAGTGGCACGTGCGCACGTGTGTGGTCATACTTCAAGGAGGTCGTGTCGGACATGTCTTTATGACTCGGGCTTTGATACAAGTTGTAACCTTCCAACATCAGAGTCGAAGTCAAACCTGACTCCAAAGTGCGTTTTTATTTCAACCGCTTGCCTGCTGTGACCTTTAATTTTTTTCACTTTCTTTTTTTAAAACGAAATTCGAAATACTGATTATTTGAGGAAAACAGAGAAGACCACATCCGTGCTAACTAAAAGTGACACCATGCCACGTTTTATAAGCTTCTCCATGTATGTCCAAGTGACCCTGCAGTGGTCAGATCAGATAAAACGAAGTGATGTCTTGTAAATGTTTCTGGCCATGCAGCGACGGGTGAGCGAAGAGAGTTGAGGGTTAGAAGCGGTAGAGGCCAACCACTCTAATGTGCAGCGACCCGCAAAACCGCCAGTGACAGACGGGGACTCATTGTACTAATTGCGCCAATGTGTCCTCACCAATAACAAATACTAGACAGTATGTCTTCCATCTCTCCTGGCAGAAAAATAAAACAGAAACAAGATAGAGGACAGCACAAAGAGGAGAGAAAATAACCTGTGTCAACTCTCAACTCACTGGCGGGAGACACTTAGCAAGGGTTTCATAAATTGACTTTGGCGCCACCTTGTGGCACATTGGTGCTGACGATCAATGTTGAATTGGGTTGTGAAGATTGTTTCGACAAAAGTAGTGCTTTACTGCCATCGTGTAGCATCTTGCTGCCTGAGGAACCACGCTGAAGTGAGCTGAGGAGCTTCATTGTGACAAAAGTAAAATACAACCATCATTTTATCATTTTGCATGAATAAAGAGGTCATTACAAGAGAGTAAATACTAAACATATTTCATGTGGGTGAAAAAAAATATTAAGAGATTTAAGTTGACAATGTCTTAAAAACTTAATATGCGGTTTAAGTTTATGAGAAAAAAAATCTGCATTTTTCAATGACAAAGTTATTGTCAGGTTACAGAGAATTTACAGTTGTTCTAATTTTGTGTGATTGTAAAAACAAAAACAAAAAATCATTGTTTGACAAATCTGCAATTTTATGGTAAAATGTATAATTTTACCATAATTGTATAAACTTGATAACAAGGTGCCATCCTAAAATGAAAATGACATGATGACATTAGCAGAATAAATGTAAATGTAATTTTATAAGCAATGAAAAATAAAATCTGACTTTTACAAGAAAAAGTTTGAATTAAAAATCTTTTCCTTTCAAGAATAAAAACTTCTCGTGAAACATCCTGAGCACAAGAAACTCATACTGACAACAACAGAATGTATGAAGAAAGTTCTTTCCAAGAATAAATATGTATAATAATGAGAAAAAGTTATTAAATATTAAATGAAAAGAATCTTTAAAGAATAAGTTGACAAATTTTTTTGCAGTTATTTTTTGTCATTTGAACAAAAAAATGCCTTTATTGATGATGAAAAATATTCCACAATTTTTCGGCATACATTTGTACTGTAATGAGAATAAAGTCCACACAAGGTGGGAGCACAATCACGTGCCAGACCATCTTTTGTACTGCACAAGGAACTCTTTGACAACATGCGCGGAGGCAGAAGATGCGATTTCCTTGCTTTGGGCGGAACTGCTGTTTTGGCTAGCAACCGAGTTCAAATGGGTTCACGAGACGCACTATGTTGCTTCCCTCTCCTTGCCATGGATGAAATGTCTGTTGTCACGTGGCGCCCGCTGATAGTCGTTCCGTCTGTTGTTGTTTCCTCATCGCCAACGCACGTCAACCGGCAAAAGGTGCGCTCGCATCCTGCCAAAGGGCATCGGGGTGCTTCTCGTTGTCACCCCCCCACCCCCGCCCCCGCTCCGCCAGCCCTCCATAGGTTGCTAGTGTGCCCTGCCCTGCCTTAATGCGCTCCTCACCGCTCCCTCCCTCTAACATCGCTCTCCTGAATACACAAATCCTCTTCCCATCCTCCACTGGAGGTAACCTCAGTCAAGGACTCCCCCCTCAAGGGAACCCCCTCCCATGAGTTAAACTCCCACAATGCCTAAACTTGCCCCCTGAGGTTTACACTAAACCTTGTGAAAAGATTAGAGATGTCAAGTAAAACGTGATGGAATTGGGGAAAGCCCAGTAATGGACCTACCAGTAGCTCAGCATTTCCCCCCCCAAAATGTTCTGACTTGTTAAATGCAAAACTTCAACTGGCAATGGACAACTAATGTTTTGCATCTAACACTTGTAAGAGCCAAAGTTTAATTCACAATTACAAAAACAAAAAGAAAAAAAAAAGATGAGTTAATAGCTAGAAGTCAGTAGACGTAGGCAAGACCTTTGGAAGACTTCTCAGTCTTATCTGAAGCACCTCAGAGGTGCCGAGTTGTAAAAGATTTCAAACGTATTCAAGATAAATGGTGTTTTCAAACTACTGCTTGACTAACATGCTCTTACAGCATTGTATTTAACTGTTGAGCCCATTTGAACTCTGTTGCTTACTAAAACCAAGGACCCTATTGGTAGATTATTTTTTTTGAACCACCTATTCAGTGGAAACTCAACAATTTGCTGTGTTTTCCTTAGGCAAAAACAATGGCAATATTGCTTTTGCATCATCTGGTGGCATGCTAATGCTCAGGAACGATTGGAGTGCATTGAGGAGCATTATTTCAAACAAAGTGCAGTGGACACTTGCATACTTGTCATTTGGCACCAGCAAATTTGGGTAATCCTGGACTGCCCCCTCAAAAAAAGAAATATATTTGTTGTTATTAGTGTTTTAATTTTTTTTTTTAACAGGCAATAACTGTACGGTATACTATAAACTCTCGGCAGGGTGTCAATTACTGCAGATTTTCATTATCGGAGGCATGGGTCAGGTCGTATCCCCACCAATTGGAGTGGTTCACTGCAATCATAACAAATAATGATAGTCATCATTTCAGAGACTTGTAAACAAGTAAAAACATGGGTAGTGACCGTGCTGCTTCGCAAATGGGAGAGCACAGCACATTCTTATCAGCTAGCACACTGTTGCTTTTTATTCGTTTATCAAATACTTTCCATTCCAAAAAGGTTAATGTTATCCCAATTCCTCAGGGGGATGGCAGACTGGCCATAAAAAACCTAATCAAGTTTGGTTATCTCGAAACAATTGGCTCCTTTTATTATCTCCCTGCGGGTATGTGGCGATACTACGCAGGGCGCTGAGATTTTATGATGTGTGAAAACATCATAAAAACAGGCCGGATGGTGGGTGATCGCCACAGTGGAAACTGTGCCAAACGGAATCTGACGCAGCCGCTCTGGGGTGTCTCTCACTGTGGCCCAAATATGGCGGTCTCTGTTGTCGTGGTGCCCGAGACTACTGACGAAGGCTTTTCACTGTTTTGTGTGTGCGTGTGGGTGTGTTAACATTTGTGGTGGATGCAAGAGAAGGGCTTCACAATGCTTATAAATGGGCAAAGAAGCACATGCAACAATGGCTGATTTTCCAACAAAAGCTCCTCAGCTTTGTCAGCTTGTGAGACTGCTGTTCTTTAAACAGCAGCCGCAGATGTCAAGCCTTCAGCGACATTAGTGCGGCAGCGTTTCTTCATGCATTTGGAGTCCCTCCAAAGACACATTACCGGTAGTTAATGTTTAAAACACCGATATTGTTGTAAAACTCTTGGCTTTGAGAAGGTTCGAAGGGTGCTTTCACACCTGTAGTTTGCGTTCTCTGGTCCCGCTCAGTTGATGTGTTTCCAAAGAATGTATGCGTCCACTCCACCTAAGACAATTTCAGTGGCATTCATGCAGTCAAAACTCCAAGCCTACCAAAATGCGATATGGTGTCACTGTCCTCTCTTATGCGAGGTAGGCACATGCCGACAATGAGACCAACGTTGAGCATTTCAACCCCCTTCCTCAACATTAGCAAAGGTCTGGCGGTGTGGGGTGTGTTGGAAGTGATCTGCGAAAATACTGGAGCCAACAACTGGTATCGTTAAACTCGCTCAGTATTCGCAATGCTAAATCCTTGTTAAGTTTGTTCGGCCCATCCACAAACAGATTGTAAGATGAAAACCAATTAGGAAGAAGCCTCAAAAACTATTGCTGTGCGGTATATGTGTAGTAGATGGTGCAAATTTGGCCTACTGTATAGACTTGGGCTGGACTGACCCATCACAGTTACACACGTTGATGGCCTGATCAGATATGCCTCAGTTTTTGTCACTGGACAAAAGCTAATATTGAGCAAAGCTTGTTCACTTTCTTCTTCTTTGTATTTTCTGGCCATCTGGATAACTGGTGACATCACGCTCCCCCTCTCAGGTCAGTCATGGTACTACAATCAAAACCGTGAAGTACCGTATTGGCCCGAATATAAGACGGCTCTGATTATAAGACGACCCCCTCTTTTTCAAAACTCAAGTTTGAAAAAATACTTTTTGAACACTAAATTAATTTTTATACAGAAAATAATTACAGTATGTGTGAAACAAATGATTATAACAATATATTTGAGAGAAAAAGCATGTTATTTTGCCTCATCCAAATCTTAATATCTGAACATTTAAATATGTAAACTAAAGTGCAATCACATTCGTAAATGAATGGCTTCTGTTTTTTTGAAATGTAAATTACATCTTAACCTTTCCTCAGCTGCCAGTTAACCTGGCCGATCTTCGACCCACTTTTCTCCAGATTGTCGCTACGTTTCTACATTTTCTGTTATCTCTTCTATTATTTTCTTCTCTTTTCTTTCTTAACGCTATTTTTATTTTTCTTCTTCTGCTACCGCTATTTTTATTTTTATTCTTCGTGACGGGGTTCACTTTGGCCTGGGGAGTCAAGTTCAGCAGACATGATATCTGGCGCCATCTAGCGCCGTGAATGGGTATAATGTCTAGACCCTGAATATAAGGTGACCCCCACTTTTTAAGTCTTATTTTAATGCAAAAAACACAGTCTTATATTCGGGTCAATACGGTATGTGATGAGCCACGTTGGCCATCTGGAGTGTGCCACACGCTAGAAAAATACAAAGTTGTATTGTCCAGGGAAACCAAGACACCGAAAGTATTTATAAAAAAATGATGAGATTTATTTAAAAAAAGAAAAAGAAAAGAAAAAAAACATGGAGGGACACCGTTCACAGATCTGCCAAGGGAGCCTTCTCCCCCTCCGCGTCTTGCGCTCTCATTTTATCTTGGTGAAGGTCAGCGCAATCAGCATTTTGA
>CAAKHF010023382.1:0-21188 GCA_901007745.1 Hippocampus kuda | reverse complement strand
AAATAAAACAACCAACTAGAGACCGAAGGCCTGACTTACAATATTTAAATCTTTTGTTGTTCATTTGCGATATTACTCTTCACTTGCAACCCCCCACTCCCGTTCTGTCTCGCAAAAAAAAAAAAAAAGCAAACTTTAAATCGATATCATTTAGGTTTGTATTTTCATGAATCCTGTGCGGCTCAGAGCGTAACTGCGCAGAAGCGGATTGTGTTGGCAATTTCACAGACGAGCGCAGGCTCATGGATCTGAGAGAGCGACACAGTCTTTGCTGTGGGAGTGGTCACGGCTGACTTTAGTCATGACCAGTCAAAGCAGCTGTTCTCGTTCCCTTGAAATGCAGCACACTAGTCGCACAGTAGCGGAGCGCAGAGCTGTGTCTTCAGACTATCTTCCGATCGTTCGCTGTGGGATCCATCCATCCATTTTCTGATCCACGTTATCCTCACAAGGATGGCAGGGGATGCTGGAGCTTATCCCAGCTGTCTCCAGGCAGTAGGCGGGGACACCCTGTGCCGGTTGCCAGCCAATCGCAGGGCACACAGAGATGAACAACCATCCGTGCTCACACGCACACCTAGGGACAATTTAGAGTGTCCAATCAGCCTGCCATGCATGTTTTTGGAATGTGGGAGGAAACCGGAGTACCTGGAGAAAACCCACGCAGGCCCAGGAAGAACATGCAAACTCCACACAGGGAGGCTGGAGCTGGAATTGAACCCGGTACCTCTGCACTGTGAGGTCGATGTGTTAACCATTGGCCCACCGGGCCACCCTCCCTGTGGGATGATTTTCAAAATATAGTCATGATGATAACAATACCAATTGATTTGAGTCAGTAGGTTGGACATATTTATGAATGGAATACATCTGACGTCAACTCCACTTGTCCACAGGGCTGCGTGGGTTTTCTCCGGGTACTCCGGTATCCTCCCACATTCCAAAAAACATGCATACAAGGCTGATTGAACACTCCAAATTGTCCCTAGGTGTGAGTGTGAGTGTGGTTGTTTGTCTCTGTGTGCCCTGCGGTTGGCTGGCAACCGGCTCAGGGTGTCCCCGCATACTGCCCGAAGACAGCTGAGACAGGCTCCAGCACCCCCACAACCCTCGTGAGGATAAGTGGATCGGAAAATGAATGAATGAACGAATGAATGATAAGTACTTGTGGTAATTTTATTTAAATGTACTTTTAATTCATTCAAATGTTATTTAATGTTTTTTAAGTAATTAATTCACTAGTTTGATTGCTTTACTTTGTTTTTGATTTTATGTATCAGTACTTGGTATGCTAAAATATTCAAGAGTCAATACTTTTACACGTACTCGTATCTGTCTGCAAAATCAGCGTCAAACATCCTTAACGTTAACATTAACTATGTTTACGGAAATATTTGATTTTTTTTGACGTCCTCAAAAAAATCGGATTAAAATGCATTTCACAAAATACACATACATAGCAACTGTATTTAAGTAAATATTTAAGAAACCCAACATTTCCTTAAAGACGAAATGCAAAGTAATTGTATTTAAAAGTTAGATACAACTGAACGAGAGAAAAAAAAAGCACAGGCTCGTTCTTCAGTGCCGTGTGTTGGGTTGCAAGATATCGTTTGAAACGTGTTTTCACGCATTCACTGCTTACAATTTCGCCACACACTACACACAGTACCACTAGAGAGAGCCTGTGTGCACAACTCGTGCCACACATACTGCATTTTTGAGAATCACTGCACTTGATAGCCTGTGTTCTACTTTCGAATGTGTGTATGCATGTTGAGTCTCCATCGTTCACCTTCAATGTAACAATAATGAAAGTGTACTACAGTGTGACATGATGTCGTGTTGGCTGTCGGTCAGGGGGACTTAAGCGCGTGCCAGTTGTACACCTGTGTGACTTTTCCCCCCTCCAGAGAAAACATTTTGGTTTTGGACATCTTCTTCGAAGCTCTGAATTACGAGAAGATCGAGCAGAAGAAGGCGTACGAAATTGCCGGACTTCTCGGTAAGACTCTCGCCTGCGACCTTGGCTGGAAAGTCGAAGGACGCTTTGAGAGCACTGCTCAGATTTCCTCTTGACGGATTCTCAATGAGAAGTGACATCTGTCCATATCTCGTCTTCTAGGTGACATCGGAGGACAGATGGGTCTGTTTATAGGAGCCAGCGTGTTGACAATACTGGAAATATTCGACTACCTATATGAGGTAAAGTGACACCTAAATGAGTTTCACTCAGTAAAACAATAAAAGTAGGTGGCTACATTTCCAAACAGACCGTAAAATAATACCGATGGGTATTAACTAGGAGTGGGACTACATATCACATCACATGGAGAGGAATTTGTTTTAATAAACCAAATGCCCAAAAATTGTCAATTGGAGACACATTATGGAAAATTGACTTTTGAATCAGTTGGAGACAAGCGGTTGTGTCTCTGGAGTGCCTGCCTTCCCATGAAGTGTGAAATTAAACAACCAAGTAAATCTTGTCTTATTTGCTCTAATGGGTTAAATTGGCCAGTGGCGGCTTTGTGCAAAGCCATTCATTCACAGTCTGGACGCTCAGGCACGAAGATCTTCTACTCCAAAGGAGAGACTCAGAGAATTATGTGTGTGCCACATCAGGTTTTCATGAAAAAAATAAAAATAAATAATACTAATAATAATAATAATAATAATAATATGTAAGGCATTTTTAGATGTATTAATACTTTTGAATGAAGGGTTAGATTCAGCAACAGTTGGGTTGTTTTTTTGAAACGTCATAGCGATAAATTACGATGCAGGGTAATATCTGTGTTGCACAAGATTGTATAAAACAAAAATTTAAAGCATTTCATAAACCTGATGTGCTGGAATAGGGCAGTCCTTCCCGAATAGTGGACCAGGCCCTTCATGCCTGACAAGAAACATGTTTTTCTTTCTGTTTTTTTTTTTTTTTTGTGCCATACTAGAATTAAGTGCAATTGCACTTCATCCATTATAATAGGTGGCAGTGGCGCTTTCATTTATATTATTATTGTGTACTTTCAAGTTAATTGATGCACTTCAAATATTAAAAAGTAGTAATACAGTTATTCTTTGTTGTAAGTTGATCTGTTATTCTTTCTTTCTGTCTTTTTTTGTTTTCTTTTATCGTTGCTCAGATACACTGATACTTAAATGTACCTATCACAATTTAATCGACGAAATTATACTTTTTAATGTCGCAGCAGAGGTTTGGGCTGTAGGGGACAACATATTTGTAAATGTTAAACACGTTCAATATTTACGAATGTTAATCCTGATGTGCGTAGTCATTAGTCAACACCAACAATGGCTGATTTTTATGAGCAAAATGATTGAACCAATATGCATTTTTATGTATTATGAACAATTGTTGGTTAAACCTTTTGGGGCTTTTTTTCCCCCCAATTAGTCTGGTGAAGCTTTATTTCTGACCCTTATCTGTTGTTTGTGTCTTCAGGTGTTCAAGGACAAAGTTTTGGGTTACTGCATGCGCAAGAAACGACCACAGCGCTGTCAGAGTGACAACCTGGTAATTCATCATAATCTCTTTCAATGTAGTTGTTCACATTGAAAGAATGCAGGGGGGAGTTTATGAGACTCTTCTTTCTGGCGACAGGCATTAGCTTCATTTTATAGCTTTAATACTCATTTTATAGCATTAACATGCACCTACCGCAATGTTAGACTCCAATCTTTATTCATATTGTTCATGCAGTTTATTATTTGGGATGTAATGCAGACTAATCTCCCTGATAGCAAGACATCAAATTTTATGGATTTAATACTAACCCCTGTGCAATTCAGTTTTAAATTACTGTACCTGTATCTTGAATATGAAGCTGTTTTGTTTTAAAATTAAATCGAGCGAGACTAGTTTGTGCCTATATAGAGTAATTTGCCAAAATACAACTTCATTCATCTATTTTATTTCATTCTTCCTCCTGTGCATCGTTTGCAAATAATACAAAGGGCTGGATAACCTTCCCTGAGTGGCTCCTCAAATGTCATAGCTTAAGTGAGTGGAAAAGATTGCCAAGACTGTGAGTCATACTTTGGTACTGGAGTTAGGGAGATAATAGGTACAGTGCTTTGAGCGAGCCGGTACGAAGCAGGACGGAGTATCACCACTTCTCAATTTTAGCCTGTAGTGTACCGGCACTTTTTACGGCATACTAAGACTCACATGAGCCCACAGCACCCTATTTTGTTACAGTACTTCGGGTAACTCCCCACCAAAAAAATGTTGCATTTTTTCCTGCCTCCAATAAGTTTATTCGGTGTTTGCGCTGTCATTTTGAATTGTCATGGAAGGTGCAACCATACAACGAAACACGCCGCCAACGCGAAGGTGAACTACAAAATAAAAGATAATATAATTGAATGACACCAATGCAATGGCTTGAGAAAGCTCTTATTTTTAAGTTGGCTAGCGATGGCTAGCTTGACTTATCTCTTCGACATTTTGATTTGTTTTACAGTTTTAAGTGCCTTTATGTATTTTCTCGCAATATCAACACAATGCTATCCCGAAATCATATCCAGTCGCTAATTTAGGACACTAAGAAATCAAAAGTTAATTAGGCTTTCATTGTGTGAAATATATATATATATATATATATATATATATATATATATATATATATATATATATATATATATATATATATATATATATATATATATATATATATATATATATATATATATATATATATACATTTTTAAATTTATGAATTAACTTAGTGATCTGCTGTTACTCACCGCCTAATTTACCTGGTAACAGTGGAACATGGGGGGGGGGGGGTACCAATACTTATTTTTTTCCCACTTAAAGCACTGGAGATAATGACACACAAATTGTCATCATTTGAAAAACATCCTATACTGTATGCCACGCTTTCACTTCACTCTTAATTTGTGATATTTGCTGCATTGTGCACCATCCATGTCATCTCCGCCTCCTCTTCTCAATGTGTCTCATTTCCGACACCTCACCAGCAAAGTGAAACTCAATTTCATTTAATACGTTGACTTCCATCGACTTGTCATCCTTCAATACCTCGCCTTATATAACACACATGCGACTTCATCTGCACTTTGATTTTTTTTTTTTTTAAACACCAAACGCATTGTGCTTTACTTTCATCTCAGTCACCCTCACCCATCTTTCTTTTCATGGTGTCTATTCCAGGAGTTTCCAGAGAACCCAAGCAGCCCTGGTGTCACGCCTAATCATGCCCCCAGGTAGCACACCACCACCCCTTCGTTGCTATTAAGCACTCCCACGCTGTCATTAAAGCATCTCATGCATCCTCATCCACCCCCCCCACACCTCCATGATGTCACACTCGTTATAAAATGTGGATCTTCCTACTAGAAACAACATAAAAAATCAACAGAAGCAATTTAATTCACGACATTACATGAAATACAAGGGTGCCCAACCTTTTTTGACCGAAGATCTACGTTTCAAGCAGCCAACCTCCTGCGAGGTGCACACAGACCCATCCCCCCGCCCCTGGGCGCACACACACGACAGGATGAGCAACAGCCATAATGGACCCACACATGAATGAAACTGAAAAATAAAGTACACACAAGAGTTTGTGAGTTTGCGAAAAGGACATCTAGTGGGAGAACTTACACTGAGGCAGGGATGCACTTTTAAAACATGCAAGTGCAGAAACCTCACTATTGTAGCTCACGTGTACCATTTTAAAATGTTTCTCCTGGCGCGCTGAGAGATTCCCATTCGTTGCTACAGTACTGCCATTGGTGAGTGAGACAATACAATACATCCTGATTTATATAGCGCTTTCTTACAGATGAAACAAACTTTGAATAAGAATAAACAAACAAACAAAAAAAAATAGATAGATCTCAACAGCCAAATGAACAAGAACATATTCTTGACAAGAACGTTTTGGTTTTGTCTTCCACTTTAAGCAAATTGCTGTTCAAATAAATCCCGCCAATTTTTTAACACACACCGTAAAGGAAGTGAGAACTAAGGTTCTGAGCTAAATTTATTCCCATTCAAATGCACAAAAACACAGCAGAATGCTGACACTTGCCACCATGTTAACTCATTCACTCCCAAAGACGTTTTTAAACGTCTTTTCAGACTTGGTCCATTATTGGCTGGTACTGAATGAGTTAAGATGATTCCATCGTCAACACACAAATTGCAGGGTTGAGGTATTATTATGTTTACTTGGCGGACTTGGGAAACCTCAAGACCGCTGTACTTCGATATTCTTCTTGATTACTTTTTTTTTTTTGACCGCACCCTTTTTTTTTGGGCAACAAACAAATTAAAGATGAGGTATTGCTATACAGTACAGTACTTACTTGTGCAGCCTGGGGAACCTTATTCCAATAATTGAACACCAGTCAGTTTTTTACAAGTATTTACCAAACTTCACTATTAACATCAAAGATCATTTATTCCTACAATAGCTCTTCTATCATCTGCTTTACATTCTTGATTTAGCAAATTAGTCTGAAGGCTATTACAGTACAGTACTGTAATTAATTGCTACCATATAAGCTATGAAAAATAGCAAAATAAAGAAGCTAGTCTACCCATAACGCTATGAAAGAAAAATTTAAAAAAGAAAAATTAGCTACCTTATACCCTGCACAACTTAATGTGGCTACCCAACATGCAACATTGTTTTCCTGCCTTGTCGTTTTGTTGGCGTGTCTCATTGTGAAACATTCGCTGCAATGTGTTTTTCGCAGCAGTAATGCACAGTCAAGTATAGCGTGCAGTGGGTGGAGGGGGGGGGGGCACACACATCCACACATTGGTTGACGTACCGCAACTAGCGTGTGCGTTTTTACTCAAGGACAGTTTGCCTTTAATTCACTTGGGAAGCAGTCAGGGTGTGAATCTTCTCATCGTCGGCTTTACAGCCGACTTGAGTCGGTTTGATTCGACACAAAGACTTTGTTTCCACGAATAATGGTGCTTGCCCCTTGTGAAAACACATTACATAGTCATTCAAAGGCTGTACAGTATTACTTTCCCGTCGCACAGAGGTGCTTTTTTTTAAAGGCTGGAGCACAGATACCATCACTAGATGCATTACTTTGGGATGTTATCGAACCATCTGAAAAGATTTCTTTGTCGGCGGGAAGCTATCACAGTATGACTGGCAGCAGCTCAACCAGCACAAAATGTTCATGGTGCACACCCTTTTTTCTCATTTAGTGACCATCGCTTTCTTAACCATGCACCCTGTAAGTTGATAACATGATAAAATGTCCACTGGAGTAACCGCTGTCCCTGAAACGGTTAAATGCCATACGTCCCAATTCATGAGCGTGAACGTCATTCGAAAATGGACACAGTTAGTTGCCGGTGAGTCATCCAAATCTACACCTTAAACCAGTTAGTCCACGGGTGCATCATGGATGGACACGTTGGAGTGCTGTTATCCATATTAAAAAACAAGCAACAAATGTGGTATTTTGAGGGGAGGGAATGGAGTGGATTAATTGCATTTCTATTCATTTCAATGGAAAAAGAGGATTTGAGATCTGTCAGTTTTGAGTTACATGCTCGTATGTCTTCAGAAATCTGAGAATAATTCCTGTGTAGAGGCTAAAATTCCCAGGATTTGGACAATTTCATGTTAAAGGGGAACGACAATGAGCGAGAATGTGTTGTATGTGCCCCACTAATCTAAAAACTAAATTTTGATCAACATTGCTTTTGTGGAATGAGAATAAAGCAGATTATTCTGTCAATTTTCATCCATCTCTGGGGGCCGTCATTTTGGCCAATGCTGCCCTCTGCTGTCGACTGAAATTGTCATCACCTTTGGACTCGCATTGCAAACATCACATGACCCCCCCCCAAAAAAAAAAAACAAAAAACAGTCGTGACAACATATTCTTGCTAAAAAACATTTGTTTAGTTCCCCTTTAAACAATGTCTCTAAAAGATGAATAGATTATCAAAATAGTTGTCAGTTCATTTGATAATCGATTAATTGTCCATTAATCGATTAATTGCTGCATCTCTATCCATAGATTAAAAATGAAGACTAAGATTGTGCTTTTTCTTTTCTCCCTCCTTTTCCCCTCATGTTTACCTGTGCTTCACATTCATCATCATCATCATCATCATCATCATCATTCCTTGGTTTGATCCCGCTCACTCAATCCCGCCGCCTCCTCCAACCCCACTGCCCCCCGCCCACCACCCATTTCCCTCCCCATGTTTCCGCAGAGCACCTGTGACACACTCCGGAGTCACTCGGACAGTCTCGGATTCACGCCGAACATGTTACCTCGTCACCCGACTCTAGGCAACTTTGAGGAGTTTGCTTGTTGACAACCTGATGTTTGTGTTTTTGTTTTTTTGAGGGAAGAGGGCGGGGGGGGGGTCACTTGACAGCAAACTGTGAAACAATTGGTATATTTATCAGAGAAAATCAAGGTTGAAATGTACAGTACTTTATCAATGCCTGAATAGAAATAGAATACTATCATCAGAAAAAAAAACAATTTCCGAAACAGAACTCAGGTTTAAATGCAACATAATTTATTCATGTTTTTCAAAATGTCACTTTTCAGTCTCAATGTGTCCAAAAAGGAAGTGAAGATGCTACGTGACCAGGAAGAAAAACACATGAGCTGCTATGTGTAGCACTGCACAGTCTGCAGCATCTTCTCCAGAGTGACCTTAACAGCAGGAGTTGAGTGTTGCCTTTCAGCTTGAAACCATCATGACGTCATATATGCTAATCAGAAAGGGGGCGGGGAAGTGTGATCATTGACGCTAGCGTCACATGTCTAGCTTATATCGCAATGTTTGTGTTGTTATTCGGTCATCCTGAGAAAGCTGAAAACATATTTTGTTGCCTTTCTGGATAATGTCAATTGTGTCTTATCTCATTGCTATGAAGGAGTATTGGGACCACGCTGAAAGATAAAAATTCTTGAAATATGAGAACGACAGAGTGAAATTATTATTATTCGAATGTAGTTAGAATGCGGCAATAAAGTCCTCGTTTCTTCATAGGAAAAAAAATCTATATTTTGAGAATAGTCACCATTTTAGCGAATTTGAATGTTAAAATCGTACAAAATGTCGATGAAACAGCCTCATTTAAGACCTGAGTCATTTTGTCATAATTTTTGTTAAAAGTACTTCTGGGTTAGGTGATCAAACACACTTATTATTTGTAGTTTAATTACATTTTCTGACAACCTTATCATTGTAATAATTACTCTGCTCATAATAGTCCAACTTTTTCGAGTAATATTGCATTACAGTGGTCCTTCGCTGTACAGTATTGCGGTTCACCTTTCGCAAACTCGCTATCTCGCGGATTTAATTTTCCAGTGCAGTTTTGCATGCTGTTTTGTACAGCAAACAAGCCGATTTGTGTCCTAAATGACTTCCTGTTTCTTATAGTGTACAACAGTGACTTTATGACGATAATCGATTCTCCCACTTTTACTAATTTATCATAAAAGTGCAATAACTTTCTTTTTGTGTGATTGTAACTAGTGTTCTTGTACATTCAGTCTCACAGGATTAGTTGTCATCAGACTATAAATGTATTCCTGCAAAAGGATGACTTTGGAATGATATAGTGTAAATATCATCGTCTTGCGAAAAACTGGTATGTCCATTTTTGTCATTGTGTAAACGTTTACATGAATGGGTGACATCACATTGAAAAGAATGTACGGTACCTCAGAATCTGCTCAAATCGTTTCAGTGGCATGGCATTTTTTAATCCCTAGAAACTGCTTCATTTTGCTATTTGTAATGGCTAAGTTTTCTTTTCCTTTTTGCAGTGCAGAGAGGTTTGATTGGAGCACCATTTCATCGATCACATCTTCGGGAAATAGATGCATGAAGAAATCTATTGGGCCTGTTCCCTCAATATTTACTTTTCACTGTCCATAAGGAGGCAGGCCTCCTTCAAACTCATTGTCTTTGCTTTTCCAGATGTGTTTGCTTTTTTTTGTGTTCTTGAGGTGGGACATACTCAGCTCTTTGAGTTTCTTCAGCATCCTCATCTTCCTCAAAATCCTCATTTTTATCAGCATCCTCAGCATCACTGTCACTACTGTTGCCATTTGCCAATTTCTCTTTTTTTCTTTTAACCATTCATCATCGCTGTCACTGACATCATCATCACTTGAGTCAGATGGTATATGGTTGATTATCCTGTAGGCTTTGCAAGCATGCTCTGCACCTGACCGCTCCAAAACATAAGGATAACAATCCTTACTCTCATATTAAAACTAAAATCCATAAAATATTGCTACAATAAAAATGTAAGGCGGCCGGTGTAGAGGTTCAATTCCAGCTACGGCCTTCCTGTGTGGAGTTTGCATGTTCTCCCCGTGCTTGCGTGGGTTTTCTCCGGGTACTCCGATTTCCTCCCACATTCCAAAAACATGCATGGCAAGCTGTTTGAACACTCCAAATTGTCCATAGGTGTGGGTGTGAGCACGGATGGTTTGTTCGTTCCTGTGTGCCCTGCGATTGGCTGGCAATCGGTTCAGGTCCCGCCTACTGCCCGAAGACGGCTGGGATAGGCTGCAACACCCTCCGCAACCTTCGTGAGGATAAAGCGGTTGGGAAAATAAAAGAATGAATAAAAATGTAATTGATTTACAGCAACACAAAAAAAGTTACTACAGCTGAAGTATTTTCAAAAACAACAAAGTTGCAGCAATACTATAAATCGTAGTCAAAATGTAGCCAATAATGCACGGCGTCCAATTTAGTACACATATGATGAATGGCAGTTTCCTCAAATCACAAAACAATACTTGGATATTCTAATGATATTACTCCTGAGTTGTTGCTTGATATCCCAATTTTTTTTTATTTTTTATTTTTTACTTGTAAAGGTCTCCGAGAATAGAAGGATTGGACAGTTATTCCTTCCCTACATGTCTGCCATCTTGTTTTCGGTAAAAAAAAAAAAAAAAAAAAAAAAAGAAAAATGCGCTCACAGAAGCAGTGGATGGCAACACACATGAAGGGTCCATTGTAGTGGCTGATGCACAACTGTGACATTTAGATGAATTGACATAGGAGAAAAAAAAAACATTTGACTAGCTGTCCATTGTAGTAACCGCTGTCCCTGAAAGGGATAACGTAAAAATTAAAAACGAGACCAAAATGGACCGACTGGTTTTTCACAGGACAGCGCCGATATTGACACTCTACATGTTTTACAAAATACCAATCTAATAATATATTCCTGCAGGATTATGAGAAATCATCCTGTAATACTATGACTATTCTCAAATGTACACAATGAAACTTTTTCTAGTTTACGTGTGACGTTATTCGCATTTTCTCGTAATTCTCTTGACCTGTTGCGCAATTGCTTTTCTTCTCAGCGTGGCCACCATACTTCACATACCAATCAGCACAATACCGTGCGATAGTAATCTATTGTCTGTAGAGGCTCCAGTCAAAATGGTGAACTGAAGCGTGTGTATATATAACCACAATCAAATGCCATGAAGAAATTCTTTACTGCTCGTTCGTGTCATGTACAAATTACAGATATGTATAGATCTAGACAGACTTTTCCATGTGTCATTTCACCACAAAGATGTAGACCAGAAGTGTCTTGGTGATTAGCACTAACGTGACCTTGAATCATCAAGTGCCGCACACGTTCTGTTCCTTAACGACACAAACGCATTGTACAATTCCGCCCTCGTATCCCGTTGTTATTCTTCTTCTTCTAAATATTCCTGAACATGTAACGAGTCACAAATGACCCTTTGTGATGTAACAATGATCCAGTATAATAAAGTGGATATTTACCCATCGTATACTCGTCTTGTCGCTGTGTTGGTCTCTTACTGTAAGGTCTCCGATAATTTCAGCAATTGGTTCTTGATAGTCAACTGCTAGTTTGTAGCGTTAAAGTGGTGGTGGAGAAATATGGTTTATCAAGAAAAACTATTTGAATCAATAATAATGGTCCACTGTGACACTACAAGAATAATATTGACCCGTTCATTAAAAATCAGCTGCAAGAATGTCGCGCTTTAAAACGCTTAACAACCAAAGTCATGATGTTAAAAAGGGGTCTGTTGGCGGGGTTTGAAGATAAATATAACATGGGGGACACATAAAAACAAAATCATAAATTAGCTTTTCAGGCTATTATTGTCATCATACAATCGTGAAACAGGTGGCTGGACAGGAGCACAGGTTTATTTGCTTTTATTGCTTGACAGCAAAAAATGTAAAATATGGGTGCTCGTCAAAATATTTGAATATTGTGGAAAAAAGTTGAATCATTTCAGTAAGATTATTTAATAAAAAGTGAAATTTGTGTAATGCGTGCATTTGTTCCACACTGACTGATACATCTCAAGTGTTAATTCATTTTAATTTAGATTATTATATCTGAAAACTAATTTAAAAAAAACCCAAATCACTATTTCAGAAAATTAGAATACTGTACTTTAGATGATACAAAGACAGGAGTTTTAGAAATGTCGGCCAACCGAAAAGTATAAACTTGAACAATATGTATATGTACATGTACAGCACTCAATACTTAGTTGGGGCTCCTTTTGCCTGAACTACTGCAGCAATGCGACGTGGCATGGAGTCGATCGGTGTGTGGCACTGCTCAGGTGTTAAGAGAGCCCAGGTTGCTCTGTTAGTGGTCTTCATCTCTTCTGCATTGCTGGGTTTGGCATATCGCATATTCCTCTTCATATTACCCCATAGATTTTCTATAGGGTTCAGGTCAAGCGAGTTTGCTGGCCAGTCAAGAACAGGAATACGATGGTCCTTACACCAGTCCTGTTGGAAATCTGCATCTCCATAAAACTGGTCGGAAGCATAAAGTGCTGTCAAATATCCTAGTAGACGGCTGCGTTGACCTTGGACTTCAGGAAACACAAAGGACCAACACCAGCAGATGACATGGCACCCTAAAACATGACTGACAGTGGCAATTTGACCATGCACCTTCAGTAATGTGGATTCTCTGGCGTCCTCCAGACTCTGGGAACCTGGTTTTCAAAGGAAATGGAAGATTGGCCTTCTTCAGAGAACAGGACTTTGGACCACTCAGCAGCAGTCCAGTCTTTTTTGTTTTGAGCCTAGGCTTCTGACGCTGTTTGTTGTTCAAAAGTGGATTGACACAAGGAATGCGACAGTTGGAAACCATCTCTCGCATTTGATTTTCACCATATTAAAATTTTCTGAGATAGTGATTTTTTTTTTAATTAGTCTTCAGATATAATCATTTCAAGCACAGGTGTCAAAGTCAAAGCCCGGGGGCCAGATCTGGCCTGCCACATCATTTTATGTGGCCCACGAAAGCAAATCAAGCATGTCTAGTTCGGAGATGCTTGCTCAAATCTGAACCAAAATTACAAACTGCCATATGTAATCCACAATAACAGTCATTATTCTTGACTTCTGATTTTAAAACTAGTTATCCATCAATTTGTTTTGCGCTGTGTATGTAATATGTGGAGGTGATTCAAGATTGATATGCTTTCCCAAAATTCTTAACAGCCCTCCTCGGGAAACGGTAATTACAATGTGGCCCGTGACAAAAACGAGTTTGACACCCGATTTAAATGAAAATTATTAAAACACTATGTATTAGTCTGTGTGGAATGAATGGATGCATTAAGTTTGACTTTTTGAATAGTATTACTGAAATAAGTCAACATGTTCATGATATTTTTTTGACGAGTCCCTACAAACGTTTGGATTTTTTTTGTTGTTGTCATATTCTAAATGTTGTTTTGGATAAGATGGAGCTCATTTGAGTGTCATGAGATTCGCTGCCCAGAGAAATTGACACTAGCAGCCCAACAATATATTTATTACTTCTAAAAATATTTCTCAGTCATGAGCGACACACGTGGTTTGCTGGCCAATCTGGATGTCAATTGCTTGAAATCTGCAGTGTAGGTCGGCTCATGTCCAGCGCAGACAATAATGGTAGATTGCGGGCAACAAACCGGGAGCATGTTGCATTCCAAAAGTTCATCTTTTTTCACTCTATGTTACCAGCACACACTGAAGGGCACAGCTCAGCACTCACAAAACTTTTATAAAGTAGACATTTCGATCTCCATGAATGTATACATGAATAAATTAGGAGCAAACCAATGTTTCTCCACCTGCATGTGTAACCAACCCAAAACTTAGTGTTGGTGTCCAACTTTTTTTTTTTAATTGGGTCCCACACAAAATTGTGGAACTCTGAATAAGACAAACGCAACCATCAAAGTGTAAAGCTGCTTTTTTTTTTTAATTTCACAACGATGTACCCACTCGACTCATTTTGTGATATTGTTTTTGGACTCAAATATTCCAAAACAAATTTCCTCAAATAGTGGCTTCTGCTCTAATCGATTAATCAACTGGAATAAATCGCGGTCGCAGATCAACTGCACCCCTCCTTCTCCAATGGCAAATATAAATTGAGCGATGCCACTTTGATTTGTCGTATGCTCTAATCACACTGTGCTCCATTTAATCAAGTTAAACAAACAAGATCCGGATAATTCACTCCTTCTCTCCTCAGTACGATAACATGTAATGGCACTCAGCACCTCTGCCATGATAGATGGCGTACTCCAATTAATCAACTTGAACAAATAAATGTCACAGCTCATATCAAGGCTTCCACGTTCACATTATGCACTGTGCTTCACAGTAGCTGTCCTAACATGACCACACATATGTGAACGCTTCTGTAAAGCTGTTTAGCGTATTTCTTTCATCTCCCTGGATTAATAGACACCATTTCCCGATTAATTACCAGGTCCGCCGTGGGACGTAAATAAATACACCAGCTCAAAAGACACTTTTCCCTCTACTTTTATTACAAACGACAGCAGCTTCTTTCGTGGTACAACTTGACAACACATTCCGAGTGACGAGTAGACAGCATCTGTAAAGCTGACATGTATGGATATTTTGAAAAGGAATTTGGGTTTTAGAATATATACAGTATTATACTATTATTAGTGGTGGAAATTAACTTGCATATACAGCTCTGGAAAAAAAAAAGGAAAAAAAACCCACAGCTTTTTCTTCCTGAAAATAAGTGCTCAAAATGGCAATATTTGTATTTGGTGATTTATGCAGTTGGAATAAAACCAAATTGTTCATTATACTCAAACATAAACCTCTAAATTGAAAAATCAGACAAATGTGACTTAATCAGTAGTGTCTTACTATTTTCCAGAGCTGTGTAGAAGTCTCATTCTAATACCCCTTTTAGACCGTGGATACTTTCTGCAGTTCAGTGAAGAAACGCCTCTGGCCACCACATGAGGAAGTAATAATAAATTAAGGTTCGACTACACCATGGTGACCGTTGTACTTTCGCTGCTGTTGAGTGGGGCAGAAGTGTTGTCTGCCCCAAGTTTCCATGGAGATTTGGTGAAAATGTGTTGCAGTTGTCCAATTTTGCCTGGCAACAAGCATCCCAAGGCAGCTCTGATGCTTCATCCTCGAGCTGGCTGAAATGTCTATTTTGGACAACTTTCCCAATAAATGACTATTTGTGGTGTTGGTGTGGTTCCATATTATTCATTTTAGAACAGAAAGTTGATGTAAAAAAATCTTTTTAAAAAGAATGTAGTTTACCCAATTTGCACAAGTGTAGTCCTCTACCGGTGAAATGAGCGCAGTCGGTAGTGCGTGGGAGAAAAGAGCAGCTTTGGAAATGGTGTTTCCGGGGGGATTGGCCTGCGTGGAGCTGCTTCTATTGACCTGCTAGCGTGACGGGAGGACTGGATTGATTGGCGGCTGATGTTGAGCCGGGAGACCCTGAAGGATTTAAGGCGGGCAGAAGTCGGCGAAGTAAGGATGCTGCAAGGCTTCTTCCGCGGAGATCCTCTGGACCGGGTTACATTTCAAAAGGTTCTGTGTGGGAGGACAGCAAAAATGGTCAACTATGGGTCAAAAATTTTCCACTAAGTGCCACATATGGGAAAATGGCGAAACTGGGGAGGGGGTGTTACTTCACCTTATTTATGTAAGATTCTAAAATTAATTCAAAAATTGTTACTGCATGCTGATCAGTTAAAATATATTAATAGCTACATACAACATAAATAAATAAAAAGTGCAACATATTTATGTAAAAAAAAAGCAAAAAATTTGACGAATTTTCAATCAGGTAACATTTAACTTGTTCCATTTTATATTTTCATGAGTTCAGGATTTTTAACAAATACTTTTGACGTGGGCTCTGTCTGTGTAATTTTATGATTACAATGCGCCTCAGGTCACTAAAAAAAATTAAGCAGCGGGTCCTCAAATGGACCCTGTCCAGACTTTGGACCCCTCCGTCATTCTGCAGAATGTCGTGTCTCGTACCTGGAGTAGGTCTCGACCTGTGCTACTGAGTTTGGGCACCACGTTGACCAGTGAGGTGGTGGCTGGATACAAAGGATATGGCTGCAAAGACACGAAGTTCGTCTTTCGCAATGTGCTCACATCACACATGTCACGTTATTAAATGTGGTACCTTGTAGTCTGGAAGCTTGGTCATGGTCTGCCACTGTTCTTCTGTCGGCGTGCCCAACAACGTGTCAGTCAAGCGGTTAAAGAAAACCAAACAAAAGCTGGATTCATGCCACATGGCTCAAGTGAACACATTTGGGATTTTTTTGCTCTTATTTGCATTATGGAAATTCGGAATTGGACATTTGGACCTCCAGTGTAAATCCACCCTAAATTCTATAATCCAAAAACGCTGAGAAAAAGATATCTGAAGATTCTTTTCAACTGGTCGTCCACGTCGTTCCCGGGAAATAAAGGCCTTCCGGCGTTCGCGAGCTCTGAATCCAAAAGCATGTCAGACAAATGATACCAGACAAACTAGGAGTCTGTATTAAATATTAGGCCTTTACAAATGGTAACGTTCAGTTTTCATTGATAGTCATCACACAACGTTAATTGCTGGGCTTGTCGTTTCTGATATTGCTTATGCTAACCTGAGTAAGCTGCAAAACATTAGAGGGGAAAAAAACCCCCAACATGATTCAGTGCAGTCCTACACTAATACCACGATCACTTTGACAACAGTTTACAATTTATACATCTTTTTACAGTGTCATTCAAAAAGTAACATTGTTTCGTTACTGATGGTTCAACTGCGATGTTGTACCTAATGAAGAGTCTAATGAGTGTGTGCGTGCGGCTCCACTAAGAATTCTACCTGCAAATATGCAGCCAGCAGACCACATGTCAATGGAGGTAGAATAAAGTTTAGCACCAAACAGCACATCTGGGGGTCGGTACCACAATGTCACCACCTGCACGCACCCGCACACAAACACACAATGTGATCAATCATGCAGAAAAAATAAAAAGTTCATTCCGAATGGAATCTCCTCTCTTATGTAGTCAGCATCACATTCGACTGATGCTTCTCCCCCTCGTCTTTTCATGTCAACTGCCTGCGGTGGTGTGTAGAGCCTTTGACATTTTACTGAGAGTGAGTGCAGTCAAGTGCAGCAGAGAGAGCAAAGACATTTAATCACAAAAATCACAAAAAGCTTCCATTTTCACTGCCGCTGAAAGGGGCACAAAGTGTTTCAATTCGTCAAAAAAAATGTAGAGTACATAATAGAGAAACACGACACGGTATGAAGTGATTTTTAAAGCGTTTTTTTTGGGGGGGGTGAGGGGGTGTTGAAGTGCCTTTGTACACTTGTAAGTGGTGGAGGGAGGACTGCAGGTGCCTTGTGCCAAGGAAGCAACTGTGGACTTCTTAACCACAAGGCACATGTGCTGAGCACTAATGCCACTGCACTGCCAGGAAATGTTCTTCACATCATTAATTAAAAGTGCAGATGGCCACAACCTAAATCCTATGTTCTTGATTGCTTTTCTTCTAGCATAAGCGGTGCAAATGCTCTCATGGGTAACGTAAATGAAAAAGATCAAACCTTTTAACAGCATCTCACTTCCAATTGTCATTGTTCCAAAGTGTGGTCACCTCAACGAGTGTCACATTGGCTCAAGTTCTTCCCCTCCAGCACATAAATCACCATCTCCACCACTGTTGCCAGCTCATGAGATTGCCTTGCTGAGCCCTGATGTTTTACCTGAGAACCACCAGAGGCATCTGAGAGCCACCTGCCTTTCTTCAACATTGGGCCGTGGCAACAAAACTTTAAGAAAAGCGGCTCATCGGGACTGACACGAGGCCACAAATAACAGCGGGTATGTCCCTCAAATAGTGGCCTCATAGAGACAACGTGTCTCCATAAACGGCTCAGCCACTTGAATCAACGACCCACCTCAAATAAACACCTCTTTTGGGGCTATAAATAACTGTTACGGATTGACATCATGATCGACATCAGTCTTTCTTAAATAGGGGGGCACGTGTTTTTCTGTGCTAGATTAAATTCTAATTGCACATCCACTTCAGTAGGTGGCAGTGGCACTGTCAATGGCAGAGTGTGCGCAGGAAATTGGATTTTTATTTATGTATTTATTTGCACCGAGCCCATGCACACACTGCACAGAGCAGATATGAAGTGCAGTGAACAAACGCCGAAGACACGACAGGGAAAAATAATTGAACACTGATGAAAATAAAGGCAGCTATATTAAAAGATGATGTTAAGCACTATATTTCTTTTTTGTTGTAATTGTTGTTTTCTGTTCATAAGGTTATGAAGGGGTGTACTTTTTTTATATTTTATAGACAAATGATTCCACAGACACTACTAATTTGTTCATTTTTGTCATGAACCATTTATGATTAAGACAAGTTAAAACATTTTAAATGTTTTATTTTTTAAATATAATTTATACATGTTTATTGGATTTGTCTGTTTAATTTATTGTACTAATTATAATCTCTCATGGAAAAATTCATATTCCACTGCTCTATATATTTTTGATGCAAACCCCGCAGAGAGAATTAATGAAAATATATTTGTATATATTACAAATATAGTAAAAACACAAATCTCATACCTCTAATAAAACAGCTGGCACTCTCTGCAGTTGAATTCAGAAATGACCCTGGTGACTTATTGAAGAAATGGAGTATTTTTCTCATGGCCGTTTTACAATTGGGAACTAAAGGCACGTCTGACATATGGCCATTAAGATCATAGGAAATTGCCCTTCTATTCATGCAACATATATATTGGTATACATTTGTATTTCTTTAAAATGGTCAATGTTTTTTTTTTTTAATGTATCAAAAATACTCGTGGTGTCAGCACTTTGTATCAGTCCTCATACCGGTGTCGGTCTGAAAAAAAGTGTTCTCGAACATCCCTAATTTCAAAATTTCTGCACTGTGTGAGAGTGCTTCGTTCAAAACAACATATTTTATTGATGAACTGCTATATAAAGCAGAGGGCTGTTCTGAACATACATGGCCACATCCACATCTTTTAATGATTACAGAGGGTTGCGCGTTCAACATTAAGCTAGTTAGCAATTAGCACGCCATGCGTGAGCTCACCTCGGCTGAATAACACCTCACGGGAATCCCGAATGCTCGAGCAAGACCGAAATCAGCCAGCTTCAACTCGCCATTCTGTAAACGCAAACTTCAATGAAACACATGTATCATATTATACGTACGTGTGATCTGAGGTTCACTCACCCTGTTGATGAGGAGATTCTGCGGCTTAAGATCTCTGTGAAGGACATTGCGACTGTGACAGAAAGCCAGCCCTTTCAATAGCTGGAACATGAACGACTGCAAAGAAGCAGAAAGACATTGGCACGTGCTGTGACGCTGATTAACGCTGCGTGACACTGTTCTGACTTTTTGGTCTTAAGTGTCACAATTGGGATACGCGTCAAACAGCGAGCAGGTTGTTTCAAGTGTTCTGTCAATGTAAGCACAGCCAGATCAGATGTTTCTTGAAATGTGCATGGAATTGGAAAATCAAAAAATAGATATTCAGGTATGAAATTGGAATTGGGCACTTGGATATGCAGTGTAAAACCACCCACAAATCTGATTTCTTACCTTCACTGTTTCAGGGTCTAAATCTCCATTGCAACTGTCAAAGTACTTCTTTAGATCCTGTGTGTTGAAAAAAAGTAATTATTAGCTCAAGTGTCTGCAAGTGGTCAGATGCAAGTTTGTCTGACCTGGTCACAATATTCAAAGACCAACGTTAGCTTCTTGTCGCTGTGCAACACGTCGTGTAGCCTGCAAAGGAGAGAATTAGCCATTCAAATTACAAATAAAAATGTATGTAGAATTTGCATGTGCATTGAAATGTAGAAAACAATGTGAAATTTTGGATACTTTTTCAAGACGGGTAATTTAAAGTGATTGAGTAGTATAAAGTTACTGTTTTGAAGGCTTGAATTGGTTGAGGAAATGTGAACTTTTTTAATTTCTCCACTACTTAGGGAATGTTTTCAAAACTTCTGATCTAAAAAAAACCCCAAATCTGACCAATTTAAAGTCATTCACTAAGTAAAAGTCACTCACACCTACAGTCACACCCGGGGCAGTTTAGAGTCTTCAATAACTTTGTAATTATTCATTTGAGAATCTTCTCATGGTAAATTTGGAGCTTTTAAAGGAGGTTGACCCTTTGGGATTATTATTATTATTATTATTATTACATTATTTTTAGTGGAATGTCTGAATTCACTGAGAAATTGTAAATTAGACACAAACGAGTTAAAGTTCTCAGTTAATATAGGAATTTTGTCATGGAAAATTGGAATAAAAAACCCAAAATATTTTGTTGTTGAAGTTATTTAGTTACATAATTTAAGGGCCTTTTTTTCTCTCTTCAGAAATTTGAAGTTGAAGTCAAAATTAGGATACACTGATACTATACTACAACACTGCTACCACTTTACCCGCCTAATGTATATTGTATGAATTCCATCCAGGTGAAGTCAGAGAAATATTAGCCGTGTGGAGCTACTTGAAGGTAAACAATAAACACGGATGACAACACTTTATTAGCTGATTGTTGGATGTTAAAATGTCAGTAATGACATCCATCCATTTTCCAATCCGCTTATCCTCACAAGGGTCGTGGGGGATGCTGGAACCTATCCCAGCCGTCTTCAGGCAGTAGGCGGGGGACACCCTGAACTGGTTGCCAGCCAATCGCAGGGCACTTAAAAATATAGATTTAACCATTTATTTTCAAAGCAACATGTTTAATTGGAGTTA
>CAAKHF010023378.1:0-18975 GCA_901007745.1 Hippocampus kuda | reverse complement strand
CAAAGACACGCATGGCACGTGAATGTAAATTGTCCTTAGGTGTGAGTGATTGTATGTCTGTGTGTGCCCTGCGAATGGCTGACAACCAGTTTAGGGTGTAGCCCGCCCCCATGCCCGGAGACAGCTGGGATAGGCTCCGACACACGTTGGTGGATGGACGTTTGAGTGTAACTGGGCCCAAAATTGTCTTTGGTCCTCACAGCCAGAAACACAATCTGTTGCAGTGCTGCACTAAAATTCAGAAATCAATACAAAGTAGACACTGGAAATGGATAGAGCCACTTTGCCAGTCTAATTTCCTTTATCATGATAAAGAGGGTCGGTTTGAGTTGAAAGAACAATGCCTTGAGATATTTGCGGAATCGGGAAAAGGTAAGCAGCTACATTATTACAAAATAGATGGCAATCTGATTAACAGAGCTTTGTAGTATAGTTTGAAAACAGTGTGTTCCGAGGCGGTGGTCTTTTGATGTGGATGTAAAAATAAGTTAGCTAACGGTATTGCTAAAACTGAAAACAATAAGCACCCTAAACATTCATGACAAATGTGCAGAGAGACATTCTTTATGGGCACACAGGTGTAAAAAGCAACGTTGAAAAATGAAAATGATGTCCACCCATCAATCCATTATCTGAGCCACTTTATGCTCACGAGGGTCGCGGGCGTGCTGGAGCCCATCCCAGCTGTCTCTGGGCAGTATGTGGGGGACACCCTGAACCGGTTGCCAGCCAATCACAGGGCACACAGAGACGAACAACTATCCGCGCTCGCACTCACACCTCAGGACAATTTAGTGTTCCATTAACCTGCCAGGCATGTTTTTGGAATTTGGGAAGAAAGCAGAGTGTCCAGAGAAAACCCACTCAGGTACAGGGAAAACATGCAAACTCCACACAAGAAAGCCGGAGCCGGTATTGAACACTTGCACCTCCGCACTGTGAGGCTGACGCGCTAACCAGGCGACCAGCGTGCAGCCCACACTGTCGTCTTAGTTCACATAATTTCCTATGTTCGTTTTTCTTTTCTTCCATTTTTCCACACTTACAGGCTGGGTCATCTTTTGGAAAACCACAGTGGCACCAGCTCATATCTAGTTTTCCCATTTGTTTAATTGAATGTGTTGGTGAAAGGACAAAAGACACAATAAAAGTAAGGTTTTACTCTATATGTCATAAGGTTGTGATCAATATTCAGTTGTGTTTTTATTTTGCCACTATGAGCAGTGACACTGTTTACACAGTGCTATTACGAGGACGCTATTGTGAGATGTGATGCCACCCGAATATTAACAAAAAACCCCAGAGATTCACTTTTAGTATTCCACATATCCCATCATTAGTCACCACTATTTTAATTTGATCATTTTTCCATTTAGCGTGAACACTAAACAAACACAATTTACACCTTTTATAATGTACCGTATATGGGGTCGCAACTCGCACTGTTGAACTTTCTCTTGAGTCTTTCAAATCCCGGAGGCGGTTGTAACGAAAATATCAACGTTGCCAAGCGGAAACTTTACCTGCGGGTCTTTTTGTCATCCGCACCTTCAAGCACAATCTTTCGCCACTGGGAAGTCTTACTCTTCATCTGACACGCAGCAATACAGTGGACTAGCGGCTAATTATCTTGCGAGGTGTTCTTTATTTGTTGTGATATTTTTCATTTCTTGGTGTGCGTGCATGTGTGTGAGTCTGTGTGTTTGAAACTCAATTACATGGAAGAAGTAATGTTGGAATAATGGCAGCAGCGCTGCCCTTGGGCCATCCCGAGGAACATGGCAAGCAATGTTAACTTTATCCAAGTGGCAGTGCACATACATGCAGTGTCAGGAAAAAAAAAAAGTTACAAAACTATTCACGTAATTGTGCTGAATTCGTCATGAAGGAGCAACATTAGAAGGTGTTAAATGGCAAATAGTGGAAGTGGTTACAAAAACGTACGGGGTAAACACCATCGCAGCAATTTACTGTTTTAATTGCGAAGGAAAATTCCATTTTCACTCTGCTGTGTATGTTAATGTTGCATGCGTTACACAAGAGTAAATCCGAAGGATTGAGCCTCTGCCGCCCACAACAAAGCCAAACACGCAGGTTTTGACTTCTTATCCCACAGAGTTATTGTCTTCCAAAGTTTTGTGTAATTAGTACCTTAAAAAGAGCATGATTCACAGTTTTAGTTGTTGCCGTAGCTGTTTATTTCCTATACATTTTGTACGAAATGTAATTGTAGGTTTATTGAGGTTTAAATTGGATGCATTTGTAAAGCAGCTATCTACCTTCGCAGCACTCCGCACACTTCACAGCGTCGCTGCTATTCTTTACCACCTACTATACGATTTTAAGGGAATAGCTTGTCCACAATTTATTCTGAACCAAATAAAAGCCGAGTTCCAAAGAAGCCCCAAAACAAAAACATGACTGGATGAGTTTCAAAGTAGATCAGTCATGCAGCAAATGATGTCCTGTGGCATGCGTCTAAGAGCCATGCTCTATGGCAATGCCCTGAAATATCCAAAACCAAGACTGATGTCTCTCTGTTGCGACATTATGCGGCTCATCTGTACAATGTGATCACTTTTGGCAAATTCTCTGTCAAACAATCAGTTATTTATATGCTGTTACGTACTTGCTAGTGTAAAATCAGATCCTGATTTTTTGTGTGCATGTGTGTGGGTGTGGGTGTGTGTGTGTGTGTTTGAGCACTTTGTCGTTCGTATGATGAATAGATTCCAAGCTTATACTTTTATTACAGTGTCATGTTCTGACAGGTTGATATCACAAATGGTACCTAAAACCCAATCTCGGTTGTCATATTTTGCCCTTTGATGCACTGCTAAATTTACCGGTATTCTCAAGCAAACAGACGGCTACACGCCCACTAATGTCATATCAACCATACAAAAACATCCAGTTCTCTGTGCGGGGCCTATTCATTGTGAGACAATGAACAGATTATCCATTACTTTGTGAGGCCCCGGGGACTTAATTCTGTGCCAT
Organism: Hippocampus kuda; assembly: GCA_901007745.1. Taxonomy (NCBI): domain Eukaryota; kingdom Metazoa; phylum Chordata; class Actinopteri; order Syngnathiformes; family Syngnathidae; genus Hippocampus; species Hippocampus kuda. The sequence goes on along the minus strand of CAAKHF010023378.1, from coordinate 15,975 downwards.
ATTCTCAGCTTCTTATCATCTTTAAGATATTTTATGTCACAGCGGTGGAAGCAATGCATTTCTCCTGTGACAAGGAAACCTAAGGAACCACATTCTAAGCCCCCATCCATGATCACCTTGAAAAAAACGACCAAAGACCAAAAATGGATAGATTGCCATTTGCATGGAGTGTAAATGTTTGCATTGGATCTTGTATAAATCTCTAGGGCGGGTGATTCAAAACCATTTTTCACATATGGCGTCCGCCACTCGCTCTTTCTTTCAACATTCCACACTGAATTAAGTCTCTGCTGTATTTGTTAAATGGTCTCTGTTAATTTATTTCTCCCTGATGGCACAGTTTGCATGGGTCATGGAGGTGAAGAAGAATAAAAATGGACCTCGTCCTGGGGGAGGGCCATGTCCAGACCTCCGTAGTTGAGGTAACTCGAGCTGTGGCCTTTTGTTGAATTGTGGACATTGCAAGTGAGGAATGCTGAAGGAGGAGCCTTATTGGGCCTTTTTGGCCTGTGCAACTCTGGAGCTTTGGTTGCTGCTGAGGCAAAAACTCGGGCAATGAAGAAGTGTGGTGAGGCTATGAAAATCCACTTCCGGACAGCTTTGACGAAGTTCAGGTTGACCATTCAGCATCACAGGAGTGGGAAGCAAACCAGGTGGGGTAACAGCTGGGGTAACATTTTAGAACCCGTAGCATAAATCCAGCCATAATTTCACAGACTGAATATTCTAATACTTTTTGATGTCCATTTGCCTCCCAGAAGAATTGTAAAAACAGCACCTGTATTCTCGAGTGTCACTATGGAAACTATTAAAGAGGCTCAGCCCTGTCCACTGACATCATTGATTTAAATCGCTTAATTTGGGCAAAAGAGCCCCAGGCAGCAATTAGTCATAAAACTTAGTCTTGGAGCAATGAGAGCATGCTCATGTGGACTCTTGGCCAGCAATTGATAAGCGTGACAAATACGTTTAAAATATTTGAAATCCGCGTGGCAGCTTTTCAGAACACTGCCTTAGCTGCAGAATAGGAGCAGTCTTTGAAATCAAGTTAAAAAAGATGGCAAGACACAAATGAAGAGCGTGTTTTTTCAAAGAGAAAAAGGGTTCCTACACATTAAACACAACCCCAAAGTGCATTGTTAATGTTAGGTGTTCCCTCCGGTGCAGCAGCGTCAGGAGCATCTGGTTCACTTCAGGCAAGCGGGCAACGTTTCTCTTTTCATGCAGAGTGGCTCGGTGGTGCAAATTTATATGTTTTCTCAGGTGTAAGAGGGAATGCGAATACCATTAGTTCTCACCAGAATGCATTAAGGTGCCTGATAAGTATCCCAAGTAAAAAAGGAATGAGAATAAGAGATAATTAGACATTTCCCATCAAGACTCAAAAATATTATCCAATGAGTAGGTAAAGAGTCAGGCATTTACCAGGATATATGCGAGTGTTTATTTTTACCATCTAAACATGTGTTGAGTAAGCACCGCAGATGAGTAGTTTAGGACAGTAGGACAGTGGGTCCTCTGAATTCAAAAAGTGATGAATTAAAAAAGCAATGTAAGTTTTTTTTTTTTTAAAAAAAATCCAAACCATTCCATAACCCATACACACAAATCGTCTTTTACTTATTTGAAGTCAAACATGACCTATGCTTGTATTGTGACAAAAAATAGAAAGTCCAAATCACAGATCAAAATCATAGCAGATTTTTTTTTTAAATGGTGCTAATAAATGTTCCATTGTCTCCTGCTCTGAAAAAGAAATGTATTCACGGCATCATCCGCACGGCAGAATGTAATGGGACATTTCGAAGAGATGTGAAATGATTTGGAGAGTTATAATAGCTTCACTAAATCTATGCAAATCTAAATCTTTAGCCCTTTTTCAGACCCCATTAACAAGTCGGAGGGTGGTGCAATAATGGCGTCAGTGTGAAAGATGAGCACTGCACGAGTGAAAACACAAAGACAATTCTTCAGTACCTAAAATGGTTTTCTTCAACTGACAATTCCTGCTGATTAATCAACTGATAAGGACATGGCAACACGACACAAAATCCTTTTTTTATTATTATTATTTTTTTTTACTCCAATTACAACAACAGTCAGCAATCCGCAACTTGGTGACAAAATGAAGCCATTCTTAATTTCCAAAAGCTACAAATGCCAGAACCCAAGGCGCATGGAGGAGGCAGATAAAGTTGTTATTGGCAAATGTCCTTGGTGCAAGCGAGTGAGCGCTTAGTAATCCTACTGTGTCATTAGTCTCCCAGGACCCCACGACTCTGCGCTACTATCACAGGCTGCTCCCATGTAGATAAGGCGAGCGCTATTCACCCTCACATCTACTTATTGCTAAATGAACTGCTTATTATTGCCCCTTTTATTTGGACACACTTCCACGAAAGCCCAAAAGTTTTTAATGCCGGACTTGATCCCAACATGTCTTAATTCCCCGTTAAGTCTTCCGGATGATGAACGGTGATGTCATCAGCTCTGCGCTAAGCCTTAATTGACCGTGAGGTAATCAGGTATTGTGCGGTTTGCAATTTGAGTTCCTCGCTGGCCAACAAAAATACTAACTTGTCAGGCTTCGGGTTTAATCCAAATGATTTTCAACGTGTTGTGTATTGCATCTTTTATAATGTTCATACTTTTTTTGATCGACATGGCAGCAGCTGTAATTTGGTTGTACGTACTACGTTACAATACTGTCGCTATATTTAAATTCAATTGAAATGTGAACTGAGCGCTAAATTAAATGAATGTCATCAAATAAGGGCTGAGAATGATTATTTCCTATAATATAGAGTATCTACTTTGATTTGACGTGAGCTCTTTATTTTAGAGGAGCCTTTCATTTGTCCCGCTTCTCATGTATGGGCAGAGCAAAACACATTGTTGTCCATGCATTTTAGATGGAGAATTGTTCCTTCTATGACCCAGCGACCTCGCGGAACTGAAACACATCTGTTACAGTAGATGCCAGAAGTTGAGAACATATCATAAACATGGAGTCTTACAAAATACAAAGTAGGTAGAGAGCAACATAACAAAAAATTTTGGGAGTTTTGTGGCGATTTTTCCTCTGTTGTAATAACTCATTTATATGCCAAGAGTGTTTCTCCCGTTGGAAAGTTTGTTCACGTCCCTTTGAAATGATTCCCCATTTGCAAGCAACATACACACTCATTTGCTCATCAAACAAATGCATGTTCCGCACAAACGGAAGATCATTTCAATGGAGAACAAAGAACGGATCATTGGTACAAAAGAGAATATAAAGACACATTTTCAAAATGTTTTGTTTAATATGAATGCAAATAAAAGCCAACATTGTGCACATATGCATTGGCATCAATTTACCTGGATGATTTTCTGTTTGTGGTTTGCACTGATGACAGCTTTGAAAGTAAACAAGAGCCAAGGCCTCATGTCAGCTGGCCTGCCCACAGGACGTGTTTTGAAAACAACAATCTTTAAAAGAAGACAAGTTCCAGCTCGCTAAGTGACAAGGTCATACAGATGAGACCGCGATTTTCCCTCGGACCAAAAGAACGTCACCCGTGAATACATAGTTTTGTCACCTGACTGCTCTTATCGATCTTGGGCATGCACAAGGTCAAATTATGTACACCTCTTATTTTAAACTGTGAATAGTCTGTGCCATAAAAGCCGTTTTAGAGGGCCTTCTAAATGCAGCTCAGTTGTTTTGCTTTTTTGTGCAGTCCCATTATTTCTCTTTTGCATTTATCTGTGCCATATGTATATCCATGCATTTATCACCTAGGCCTGTCACAGCGCACCCCGTACATTATAGGTTGTGACTGGAGGTTGCATTTCACTGACACGACCGACTGAAGGGGCCACTGAATCATTTCACTCTCCATTTTGTCTACTGTCTGAATGTTTTATTTGGATTCTGGTATACCAGCGATGTTTGTTCGAGTGCTGTATTCATATATTATTGCACATAAACAGTTTTGCCTAGGGCTGTTATTCAGGTTGACCTTTTGAAAAGGTAAAATGCCTACTTTCAATAGAACCATATGGAAATCACCGAAATGATATGTTTCGCATTTCCAAACACGGCTTTGAGAAGAAATGTAAGTAAGTCAAAGTATTTCCGTGGTGTTGTGTGGCTAGAAAGGCAAAATGCAATTGCTTAACTGATGGATTTTCACTGACCTTAGAGAGAGAACATCTCTCCCCACTTGTCTTTATGGAATTGAATTTGTTTTTCTATTTTAGCAAAAGAATTTATTGTGCCATGATTAAAATGCCCCCAATAAAGCCACTGTCTATCAATGAATTGCACCAAATTAATTAAACAGGTAAATAGACAAGCGATAAGAGGAAAAAGGGTTTGGCTCTTGCTGGTCACGCGGACGACAGGGTGAAGACCAGTATTTGCTTCGTGTACATTCTCCCATCCCCAGAATGTCCATGTGGGGCTTTAACATCACCCTAAAAGTTGTCCTTTTTGTATGATGTGTTCAACTTTCGGTTTTTAATAAAGCTTGATCCTCAGCCACTGTGGTGGGCATACAGAGGCTGTTAATTTACCAGTGTTAAGTGTAAATTGGAGCATTCTGACATCCAAGAGATTTTCCTTATAGGTGCACCGGTAATTCCAGATGCAGCTGCCAAAGCAGCCCCTATAGAGAAGCTTTCCGTTTCCCCCCAGCAGATGCCTGACGAAAGATAATTGCTGCGGCGACCAACCACAGTATTGGGGACTGGGTCATCAAACACAATTGAGACCTGATCGTCAAACAACCAGTTAATTAGGACATACATGAAGATACAAGAAAGCCAAAGTACATTTTTGGTGATATTTCTTCAAGAAAACAACATCAATGCTGTTTTGAATTTAGGAAAGGGAAAGCTAAGGTCCTCTCGACCACTTTCCCACATTCCTGAGACAACAATGAAGGGTCAGGGGGAGAAAGAGGGTCTGCAACTGCTATCAGTTCCGCCCCAGGCCGGCTTGATAGCAGGACAGATGAGCGCGACGGCAGTGTGGCCTCTTGCCGACTGGGTCCATGGGCATCAGCAATGAGATCTCAATTACTCCGTTAAGCTGTGTCTGAGAACGTAACCTCACTGTTGTGTCATTGTCAGAGGCTTAATGCTGCTTCGTATGGCCACACAAATCCGAGATAAAGCTCTTGGCCGGAAGATCCTATTCAGGAAACTGCAGAAACAAAGTTGCGCGATGGAGAGGTACAGTTCTTTTAATGCAAAGAAAGCTGGAATGTGTAATTGCACGGTAAACGGCGGAATGATAGACTCTTATGGTAACAGAATCTACATTGAAGTCATTGTCTCGGTCATCAGTAACGATAATTAAAAACAGCAGCCATGATTCACAGATGCCGAATGGTGACCATCCAACAAAATTCAGTCCTGTTAATTGAGCAATATCATGGTCAGAGAAGCATTTCAAAATCCATCCACTCAATCCATCCCCTCATTCGCTTCCAATTATCCTGTGGAGAGTCATGGGGATTTTTAAGGATTATTCCAAAAAAACTGCAGCCAAAGGTTATAAAAATACGCAATCATTCAATATGCAGGGATGCATTAGCAAAAGTCATTCATCTAAATGTCTTTTGCAATCTCTTCTCCAAGAGAGAGGGAGAGAGCGAGAGCGAGAGCGAGAGAGAGTTGTCCTTGCTCAAAGATAATACAGGGAATTGTGAATCACCATTGTTGAATTGAGCCTTCTGTGCTGCAGTGTACCCCCACCCTGGCTTGGCTGCAGTGTTCCTGCTAGGAGCGGCTTTAAGGCTTTTCTGTCCTTTTTCTCTTTTTTTGGACGTGCAGCTGGGTAAAGCATTCAACTGCAATCCCCTGTGTGTCACCCACTGGCATTGGACTCTTAATAAGAAGTAAATGAAGTGAAAAGTTGTCAATTACGTATGCATGTTTTTCGGGATGTATGTTTACGTTGCATTTACATAGACATCGGTATGCAGTCTATTTGGCTAATATTTTGTAAATATCTTGAAAACAGCATTTTTGTATTGTCCTGAATAAGGTTATGCTGCCTATGAGATACTGAAATAACTGTAACAGAATATGAACATATCTTAGTCGCCAGGGAAAACCAATGATACAAGTTGACTTCAGGGTTAAGCGCATAATGTAAAAATGTAAACAAGAAGGTCAAAAAGCCATTTTGGCTCGCAAGTGAGAATCTCTTAGGTTAAATAAAATAAAATTGAGAAAAATATTTGTTTAAAAAGCACAACACTGGACGTAGTAATAACTGTATGAAAAGTACAGTATGTATGAAAAAATTGGGCACAGTGATTGAGTGGTTAGCACATCTACCTCACAGCCCTGAGGTCAGTGTTTGAATCCGGACACATCATAAAATGTGTCCGTTTATTTATACATGAATTCTACTCTCCGTTCCTTTTGAAGAAAATGACCTGTGACCTGTGACAAGTCGTCTTTTCCAGGGACTTAACTAGTTTCCTATAACTACAGCAACTACAATAAAACCCACCAGAAATAAAAGATTAATTTGTCGCTAGTCGTTTTCAACAAAGAGAGTGTCGCTAAAATGATTCGAAGAAGTCTCCAGTTCAACTCAGAACAGAATAAGAATGCCTCCACCAAAAGATCAGTGATTGGCTCATTTTGCTGTCAATCAAAAAGACATTCAGCCTCAGCGAGATCATCCAATCATCATGCAGAAAAGCTCTGTGTCCGGGCCAGCCCATAAGCGCCCACTGTCCATAGAGTCCCAGAGACGCTGAGCATCCGATGGGCGGGACAAAACCAGCATTTATCCAATGACTCGTATCGTTTCAATGCATTGGGACAACGGGCTCGGAACTCTTTAGACGCCCAGCGTCTGCGCTGTAGACGCTCAGCGTCCACACAGTTTAAAGCCCAGTGAAGCTGCGGGAATGAATGAGAAGAGTCGCGTCGTAACCATTAATAAGAAGCTGATTCGGAACAAAAGTTGAACGCGTTGTAGCACATATTTAGTCAATGACATGTCCACACAATTGTATGTACACACTTATTTATTTGGTCACTTATTTTTTGACATTTTAGGGGAAGCTGAGCTTCCCTTGCAGTGTGAGAGCAATCGCCTCTGGTTCAGTGAGACTAGCTATGGGTCCCTTGAAAGTCAAACCAATCATATACAGGTATAGACAGTAAATCACAATCGGTCAACCACGCTCCAACATCCACTCATGGGTTTTGCAGTATTTGTTGTTGGCAATCACATACAACAGTCGCTAGATCACATCTGTGGGTTGCTGATTCAGGATGAACATTGTGCCCCCCACTGACTGCATTGGTAAAATTACCATGCACACCAGAGGTGGCTGTGCCGCTTGGATACTTTGCATAGTTGTAGCTCTGAAACCGGTTGAGGGGTCTTGGCACTAGAAATGTCATCATATCATGAGATAGCCTACAAGACACAATCTTGCAGAATGATTGTGTGTGGAAAGAGCAGGGCAAAGAAGTGTAACGCAATAATGGGAAAAAACAAAGGCGCCAGATTACGAACTCAAATGGGTGATTTAAAAAGCTCCTGAAATTTGCTGAATAAACAGTTCATTGCTTTGTTGTCTAATTTGATGAACTCCTTTCTTCAACTGAGACAACTTTAATTGGCATCTGATTTTGCAATTGGAATTTGGTTTTGTTGTCAACAGGACGCTCAATTTTAATTTTATACTTTGTTGTCAGGAACTTGTCATGACATATTTCGAAACATAAAATATGCCTAGGATACAATCAGATTGATTCACATGAACATGATTTCTAACTTTTGGATGTCAAATCTTTTAGCTCACATCAACCTTTGTTTCCATTCTTGGAAACCACTTTTAATAGATTTAAACTTAAACCAAGCAAAAGCTCTAAGCATCAGTGTTATTGGTTCCCAAAGGTTTTTGGCTTTTGTTTTGTATTTATCTTACATCTATCACTCAATACTTGCAGTCTCTGAATACAGAAATGTGTTGTTGTATGTAAAATGAATCCCCAACCAAAATGTACTGTATACTGTATGGTGGCAATAGCGAGGGATGTGATGTTTTGCAAATTAATGTCAGATTCGTGATGGCGTACTTTCCCTCTGATAAGAGTTCAAGAGCGTGATGTCAAATACCGGCTTGTTTTGTCAAATGCTGATGTGTATCTTCAAAGCTCAGATTACCAAATCAAAGACAGAGCAAGATGGTGCGCCTGATCGGGTTGGACTTGGGTTGAACTAATCCGCGCTGACAGAAAGTGTGGTTAATATATTATGTCATGCGCCTCGGTACGCACTAACCAAATCCTTTTCGTTCCCAAGTCAAATTCACCAGTGTTCAGGTATTGCCATTTGAGTTATTGTTGTGAGCAGCAGCACTAAAACCTTTCTGATTGCCTATTCTGTAAAACGCCCTGTGAGGCAAAAACACATGCTCTCAACCTATTATGAAAAGAACTTTAGAAGGTACGCCTTTACTGGCACAGCACAACTCACACTGAGATATGATTTATTGTATAGCATCCTTCGAAAAGTTGTGAAGGTCTTGGCATGAGCAAGCCAGTGCAAAACATTCACACAACAGTCGAGTGACTCGAAAGTTATCAAGGTTGAACGACTGTGCTCTGCATATTAACACAAAGGATTCTGACAAACGGCGGCAATTCATAATGAATGTGTGTCATTTTTAACATTGTTACATGTGTAAAGGCAAAGCAGCTTTATTCACATAGCGCATTTCATGCATATAGCAATGTGCTTCACATAATGAACGGAAAACATTTCTAGTAAAATCATTGACAAACAAAAGAGTTCAAGACATTTGAAAGCACTGTAAAGAAATTAAAGCATATTAGTAAAATTACTAACTGAACATACAGTGCAAGAAACATGATTTGGAGGACAGGCTTTTGAAAAACCTTTTTAAAAGACCTTGATAAGAGGTATAAAATGAAAAAAAAAAAAGGCTTAGGCTCCACTACTTGACCAGAGTCTGCAAATATCAGAGTCCAACTGAGTTTTTATTTCATTTTTGCAAGCGGACCTTATTAACCATTAGCGATATATAAACCAATGGCAGAATTGTAAAAATTTACAGCTGAAGATGAATGAATGATCTCTTTGTTCTGGTCAGAACCTGAGCTGCAGCATCCTGAATGAGCAGCAGCTATTTGATGCTCTTTTGAGGTAAACCAGCCAGAAGACCATGACATTCATGAAGTCTACTGGAGATAAAAGCACGAATAATCCTGGTCGACTTGGAGCCAGGATATTTTTATTTATTTTGTTTTTTCAGCGGGTAGATGGCTGTTTTAGTGATTGATATAATATGTCTGCTGAGAATCAGACCCCAATCAATCAACACCCCAAGGTTTCTGACTTGGCCTTTGGCTTTAAAAGACAGTGACTCTGAAGTGTTTACTCACAGCAATCCTCTTTTCTGTGTTGCCAAAAACAGTCACCTCAGTTTTAAAGATGAACATGTTCACTGGAGGTTATGAAATAAACACAACGCAACCCAAATAATATATCACAAGTGGGAAATACCTGGAACAGATGTGAAGTGTGTTTCCTGCTTTTGTAATGAATAGCAGAATAGTAGAGCACATAGCCATGTAGGCAAACTGCCAAATACCTCGTTGGTATTTCTGGGTGAGGACATTGACCAGCCGGACAAAAACGGCTTTAAAAAGTTTAGGCTCAAATGAAACACTGCGTCCGTTATTCTGACTGAAGCTTATATGCTGCAGCAGGTCACCTCAGCACAATGTTCCCTCATCTCAGTTAATGCTCTTTTTGAATTGACTGGCAGTTTGATTTCAAAATGAGCCATCTGTTCCATTAATGTGTGATTGGCAATAAAATAATGTTTCTGAAGTTTTGAGCTGGGGCCAATTCGACCATCTGACCCATTAAACTGTAATTGCTGGCACCGAACAATAGGGTTTCTCAACTGAACTACTCAATGAAATGTTGGAAAGCAAAAGGATCAGCAGAAGGTTTTATTGGCTGTTTGGAGGGGAGTCTGACATTGTACTGTATCAATGATGGTGTATTGATGCATTATGTTGGTGGATTTTTTATTTTTTTTCCAGAAATAGTGTGAATAATCATAAAACTTTTCAATCCTCCGAATGCAGTGGGTCTTTTTTTATATACAGTACATTTGCAGTGATTAGTACTCTGTCGTTAGGTGGCACAGTGTTCGACTTGTTGACACGTCCGCCGCACAGAGGCCGAGGTCATGGGCTCCATTCCAGCCCCAGCCTTCCTGTGTGGAATTTGCATGTCACCCCCCGTGCTTGCGTGGGTTTTCTCTGGGTGCTAGGGTTTCCTCCCACATTCTAAAAACATGCATGCTAGGTGAACTGAAGACTCTAAATTGTCCCTAAATGTTATTGTGAGTGTGAATGGTTGATTGGCTGGCAACCAGTTGAGGGTGGACCCTGCCGCCTACCCAAAGACAGCTGAGATCGGCTACATCACGCCCATGACCCTCGTGAGGATAAGCTGCTCAGATAATGAATGGATAGATACTCTGTAGTTTGTTGTATTTATAATCCGCAGCCATTTACGGAAATGTTTCTCCATGTGCATTGTTCTACAGAGATAACACGAGCGAGTGAGCAGCAGGCAATGAAACACTGCAATTACTTATTGATGTGGTTACATTTGTTTTTACTTTGGTGCGTAACTTCAATTGAGGACAAGATCACTGGAATTGCACACCTTATGGTTACCGACCACCGACACAATTATTTCTGCTCAGTCAGTCATTAAAAAACTCCGGATTTGATGTTACATTTTACTTCCATGCTACAGAATTTTCCAGAAAGCTTATATTGAAATATTGAAAATGGGAATAAACTGTATCCAGGACAACACTGGGGAATAGGTTTAGCCTGATCCATTCATCGATGCATCTATCCATCTTCTTTTTTATCCGGGGTTGGGCCACATGTGCAGTAGCTTCAGCAGGAAATCCGGGACGTTTCTGACCCCAGCCACTTCATCCAGCTCTCGTGTAAAGTGTCAGGGGGTCCCAGTGAAAACGACTCCCATCCAGTCTTGCTTGTGTTCATCATGACTCCCACTCCCATACCACTCCCATTTTCGAGGTCAGCTACATTTAAAAACAAAACAAAACAATGACTAAAGTCTCATTCTACTAATTTCTTGAACAGTTTGTTGCCCCCTTTCTACTCATGGACTCTCACGATTTTGTGCTACATTTTTTTTTTCCTAATGGATAATCCCATGCCTGTCTGCTCCCGTAAAGTCCCAACCCCACAATTAAAGGTAAAATTGACACAAATTGACACCCCGCGTGTCACAAGTCTGTCCAGCGTGGCCTGAGTCATCCCCAGGGTCTCCTCCCTGTTTGGCGTGCCCAGAACACCTCACTAGGGAGGCGTAGCTTGACTTCTGTCCCACGACAGACCGGTACAGAGTCCACATCAGTGCAGACAGGGGGGAATGATTTAAACAGCAGTGTAGAATAATGCTAAGTTTACCGGCATTTGAACCTATAGTTTGGGAGTCATTCAAGGTTAGCTAGATGGTCTGTAACATTTAATTTGTGTATTTTTATATTGTGTCATTGCTATTTGAAGCCAATACTTATGTACACATCTATAGTGAATAAAGAAACTGAATTGGACATGGGCACGTAGTCCTGAAGCGTAAAGCCAATCTAAAACTAATTTCACCAACCATGGCTATATTACTGAGAAAATCTAGTCTAAATGTAGCCCTTTACAAAATATCTCTTTTTTATTTTTTTTGCTGTTGTGGGAACAGATTGTGTTAATGTATTTAATTTAGTGTGTATGGTCAGTGGTAAAGGAGAGCCTAATGACTTGTGACAGCTCAAACTAACACAGCCTAGTGTTTTTGATGGCATTCAAAAATGATGACCAGCACTTTCTTGTCATCTTGGATGAAATATAATTTCATGCTATATTAAGTAGATATTGACCAGGAGTAAGGGAGCATTATCTGTGTGGAAAACTGACGCCCTTTGGGCGAGGAGATCATGATCCATTTACTGTTTCAACATACTTCTGAAATGAGAGGGTGGATGAGAAAAGAGAGAGAACGCGATAGACGTCTGACTCAATGTGATATTGACTTGTGACCTGAGGGCTGCCGCCTACTTCATCTGGATATAATACTCCTGACACTTCCGCTACATTGCCTCACACATCCATGATTAGATTTTCACTATTTTGCATTTTAATCACTTTATTACCATGATAATTCAGAGTGTAGTCCGCAATTGGAAGAAGTTAAGACATGATTGTGACCATTTTGTTATTTGGTGCAGTCAAGTTTGAAAAGTACCTTAACAGTGGCGGCACTGATTGCGTGCAACTCGGCTTGACTTTCGACTTGAAGGCATGAAGTTGATTAGACGTGTGCTGTCTTCACCCTTTTTTGTTTTGGTTAAAATGAACTCTGTTGCAGCGGGTGCACTCTTTTGAAGGGCAAAGTTAAAATTTGGTGACTTACGGGTTATCAACCCCCAAAAAGTTGTCACAATTAGCCTGTCCTTATAAATGGAGGAGAAATGTTCTGTAATTGTACTCAATGTCATGCAGACTTTCACAGAGAAGAAAATCATTTTTGTTGTGCGGAATACAATATTTTTTCTCCACCAATATGCCACAATATAATGGATGTGAACAAATAAATAAGAAAATAACCCTAAAACAGTTGCCAACGTTGCACGTTACTATGGTGGGAGTTAAGGTACGTTTATGTGTACAGTATATGCACAATTAGGTTTGAAAACTTGCTCTACTGTTTTAGCGACATTGCAGTGCACAGTGTTAGTCGTACGTGTTAGTCACATGAAAAATAAAACAAATAAGAGCCAAACGCCAGTATTTGCTTGCTAATATCACCTGTGGGTGCAGCTTTGATTCCATTCAATTCAATTCAGCTAAGCGTAAATGCTGTGGGAACAAAAACCTGGACCAACATTAAACATATTGTGAGATTTGATATTTTTATGGGATGGCCCGGTGGCCGATTGGTGAGCACGTCGGCTTCACAGTGCAGAGGTGCAAAAATCGATTCCGGCTCTGGCCTTCCTGTGTGGAGTTTGCATGTTCTCCCGGTTCCTGCGTGGGTTTTCTCCGGGTACTCCATTTTTCTCCCATATTCCAAAAACATGCATGGCAGGTTGATAGAACACTCTAAATTGTGCCTAGGTCTGATTGCGAGTGTGAATGGTTGTTCGTTTATGTGTGCCCTGCGATTGGCTGGCAACCAGTTTAAGGTGTGCGCCACCTACTGCCCGCATGCCCAAAATAGAAAATGGTTGGTTTGATGGATGTTAATATATCCATGCATGCCCAAACAACAAACATAAACACATTCAACTGTAAATCAAAAGTACATCTAGACCAATAAACATGATCACATTATGGTACATTAATGGTGTCTCCATAAATAAATAGGCAAATAATTGTATTCAGCAGACAGACAGGGGAATAATATGCGAGCAACAGTCTTCTTTGGATGTTGCAGCCAAGTGGCAACTGTGATAACTGGCTCTAAATAATATCAATATTTCTTGAGCTATTAAATCAGTACATTAATTAATAATTTCAAAAAAATGTATGTCAAGTAAGATTCACTATTAACATTTCCTATTGTGCATCATGCCATGGGGCACAATCATGCATTTAAATGGTCCCAAGCTTGCATATTAAGCAGCCTAACCTACAGTAAATTCTGTGGTGACTACATCACAAGAGAAATATAGCCAAATTGCATGCAATATTGAAACATTTCAAGGCATAGCAGCTGTACCTGCACGTCTTCCTGGTCAGGGTCACATGTATGGTGTAAACCTCAGTGGCAGTCCATGGCTCTATGCCCTCTGGTTGCTCCTAGTTATCCCCGGGTTTCTGCTGAGATGACAGGGTAGACACGCGAGTCAGATTGTCAGGCCTTAGCTTTTGCAGGGCCACTTTGACTGCTGACATACAACGATGATGATAACATGTATGATTTATGTGATGAGTGAGTGAGTGAGTGAGTGAGTGAGTGAGTGAGTGAGTGAGTGAGTGAGTGCTGAATACCTGAGCAAGACTGCAAATCTTCCCTCCTCACCAATGCCGCTAAACCTTCATTAATCCGTACCTTCAACAAACACTAATACAAGTACATATAATAAAAAATATGCATCGGTAACTCTGTGTGTGTGTGTGTGTGTGTGATTATATAGTGAGGGAGCAGTTGTCTGCAACTTCCTTTATTACAAGAATTCCAAAATCATATATGACCATCAAGTATGTCAGACTTATTAATTAATTCCTTTTAATATGTGCCAAACAAAGTTAATTGTTGTGGCTATTTTATTGACTGAAATTAATGACTTATTCAGTCAACAAAATACAAGGTGAGGATATTGAGGGCCATTACTTATTCATTGAATTTCAAGTGGGTATAACTTGACCCCTCCCCATACAATCCTGAAAACAGAGTTTTCCTCTTAGATGGATTAATAATAAAAGAACCATCCAGCAACCCTCTGTTTGGACTCCTGAGAGGAGGCGGTGCCTTCCTTGAGAAATGAAGGAAATCATTGGCATATACCAGCCCTAGGTCAAACTCATCAACACGTCTTACATTGATGAAGAGAGATCTGACTGCTAATGAAGGTGTCCTTGACTTGCAAACACCCAGTTAGGTTATCTTTCCTGAGGATCATTTGAGAGCAGCTTGTTAGTTCGATACAGATTTGCATGCAAAACATTGCTCATGTCCTGTTGTTTTTCCTTCTCTTTCGTTTTGTGCTGAATCTTCCCCAATGTGTCCTTTCACTTTGTGCGGTCCATGTCAAAAGGAAGGCTCTACCTTCTGACACCGAGTAGTAGAAAATGTAATCGCTCTACCTTTTATTAATCATTGCAGTATAGATAGATGAGCAAAGTTTTATTTATAGTCAATAAATACTCTGTAATCGCCCTTCTATCGTTTGCGGTGGTGGTGTGGAACGGAACCCAATCACTGAAGCCCAGCTCGTTGATGGTCTGCACTGTTTGGGCTGCAGTGTGAGGCCTTGCGTTGTCACAAAGCAAGATGATTCTTTCTGACTGATGACCCCTGCATTTGTTCTTTATTTCTTTCTTGACCCGCCTCAGCAGTTCACAGTAGTTTCCACGAAGTTTGAAAGTGACGATGAAGTCAAAAGTGTTGTGAGCGACTGGCTGAGACATCAGTCCAAAGATTTTTACGCTGAGGGAATATGGAAGGTTGTGCACGGATGGGAAAAGTGCTGGGAGACTACGTTGGAAAAAAAAACAAAAACAAACCTAACCTTCTGTCTACATTAAAAGTCTTTATACCAAAAAATTCACCTTATTTATTGAATGACCTTCATGCATGACAAAAGATCTCCTTTTTTTTGTCTTTTTGTAATGAATCTAGCTTTGCTTCTAGACAAGACAATACAGTTTGCGGTTACCACAATTTGAATTTAAGTAATTAAAACTCTTGATTATATAAAAATGAAAGCCAATTGTTCTGTTACATTGTTATATTCTTATTGTGTTATATAAACCCATGTTTCATGTCCCTGGGATTAACCCTTCAAAGACAGTGGTTACAACAGTGGACAGCCGATCATGTTATCAGGTTACAGGTTATCATTATTGGTGCATGAAAAGGTTAACCTCTCTCTCTCAATATATATACACACACGCACACGCACACACACACACACACACACACACACACACACACACACACACACACACACACACACACCATCAATTCCACACAATCGACTAAAATCTTATATTGGCATCAAAATGGGCTGGCAATGAAACTACTGGAATCCCCCTCCCCCTGCACTCCCAACATTAACAGGTTAACAAGTATGACTGTACCGAAATGGAAAATATACTACAATTATTCTGTCTTGTCTTTAGCAATCTTTTAGCCGGTTGGGATACAGT
>CAAKHF010023376.1:0-32363 GCA_901007745.1 Hippocampus kuda | reverse complement strand
GGGGGTCTGGAGTGAACGGTGTTGAATACTAACAAACGTCTTGAACAAAAGGCCAGATGTCCTTTCGGGCTCGGTGTGTCCTTTCCATTCTGAACTGCTTCTTAATTGTTGAAGGCGTTCTCGCCTGATCTCTATCACAATGAGAGGGAAAACCAGACAATAATACATCATAAAAGAACCCCTAATATTATGTTTATTTTATGGCCGTCGTATTTAATGAGCACAGAGCGTGAGAAGCTCATATGCAGAGGACAAATGCCATCGTTGGGCTTATTGGTATTCTCTTGTGGTCTAAAATCTCCTTAGTGGTTATAACATGCACCGATAGCAGAGTGAAGGACGCAGAACTAATTTGGTATTAGCCGAAAAAGCTGTCAGGGTGACAACACTAAATAGGACAATTCAGACATGTCAGAATCCGTTTTATGGCGCGTGACCTGAAGAACCGTTCCTCAATTCATGTTGCTGGTGTCATTTTGGGATTCAACTTGAAAACATTGGGCTAATATGTTACTTCAGAGACAGACTTTAGCTTTCATATATCGTATCTCTCTCAGTATTGGCTCGATATTAATCTACTTACCTGCCTCACAATACGAATAAAAATAAAAATATCCCATTGAGCGGAAAACAGTGGATCATCACACCATCTTTGTGTTTGATTAGGGAATAGTGGTTCGATAGTTTTGTTATATCATGAGGTGTTTATTTGAGGTGAGGTGTTTGGACATGAATTGAAGCGTGCCATCTATTTGATCAGAAGCCTCCACTTGAGCAAGTACTGGATTTTTAAAAGTGTCATACATACAGGTCTGGTGAATTATTGAGCCAGAGGTTTTTACTACACTTTTGAGCCGAAGTCATTGGGTACACATGAACTCGTGTGTTTGATGCTTAGTTGCTTCCCAGTGAAAGAAACATTACCAAAGTACAATTTGAATTATAGGAAGGCTGTTTCCCAATCACTCCATTGTGACTCTGAAAATGAAAAAAACGATCAAATACCTTGGTTTAATTTGCACTGTAATTTTTATTTTTTTTTTTGCGTCGTCTTTGGAAGTGGCTGGTCTTTTTTTCTTTTTTTCTTTTTTTTGGTTGCTTTTCACGAAGGAAGCCAATGAGTCATTTTTTTTGCAGCTGCAACACTCCTCTTGTCCTTCAGTCAGCATATCGACACAGTTCCTGTTATCTACTACCAGTGAGGAGTGCGCTTGTGAGTGACACCTGGACTGCATTCGCAGGGCCATTGGGCCGGCAGGAGGACAGTGACGGGAATGAGTTTCCTGTCCAAACTTGGCCTCAGCCTGACTTAAACTGACGTACTATGACCTGCTGCCAACGCAATCTTCTTTCCAAAGAGACATCAATAAATACAGTAGATACTATGTAGAAGGGAATGTGAGCAATGAAGAAATTCCAAAGGAAATATTTACGGTATATTTATTGGTCATGTTTTCCAAGTTTGACACAACCGTTGCAGCCTTAACCGACCAAAATGTGCACAGACTTCTTGTTCTTTCTGTAAAAGGCTAAGAAAACACCGGTGGTCGCCTTTAGTTGCTCTCAGCAGTGTCTCACAACACTCGTGACTCTATTTCTGTAATATGTCATTCAAGGTATTTTGTACTGTATCCCCATTTATTTTACAATACATTCCTGGACTGCGTTTCAAAGCTTTTTGTCGCAAAATAGTTTGAGGAAATGTTGCTAGAAGTGATGCGCCTGCTTGTAATCGCCCTTCTTAATGGTCTTATGTAAATCATCTTTACAGCCCTCCTGGCTGTACACGATTAAAAGTGACGAATTACCGCTTCTCTTTGTGAAGGTTAACGCTAAGTGTGTCACGGGCCACATTCAACAGTATCGTTTCTGTCTCAGCAAAATGAGTTCCGGTCTGATTCCAAAAGCTCTAGGGTGAGCTAAGTGAACTACAGTGTTTCGCACGAGGATGAGATTTGTTTTGCAAAGTGCTATATAGGGTGCGCTATACATTTCTATGAGGATTAGCGAATCCCACAGCAAAATCTCTGCATAGTTAATACATCAGCTCTTTGAGCTTCCAGCACCAGAGACACCTCCGATGGTTCTAATGCTGCATGAAGTCAGTCTCTCTCTGGCATGGCTAAGGTTCACATTTCAATATAAAGACATCTGGGATTACTGGACTCCATTTCCTAAAGCTAAACTGAACAACCTTGCGACAATTTCTACCGCTTGTGTCATTTTCGACTAAAACTCAATATTGCATTTGTGTGTCTTGCTTTTTTGTGCACTGCAGTCACGCTGGTAGGCACAAGTGAATTTGAGGAGCAGCACTAATAGTTAGCAGCGATAAATATGTGGTAACTGCACCTGAGAAGAAGAGTGTACTATGTGGGTGGGATTGGCTAACATGTACCTGTACTGTATATACGCATATATACCGTATTTTCTGCACTATAAGGCGCATCTAAAAACATTCCATTTTCTCAAAAGCCGACTGTGCTGCTTATAATCCGATGCTCCTTCTATATGGATCAATAAGTTCCTTGTATTGTATTCCTTTTAGCACAGCCTTATAATGCGGTGCACCCTATATTTGGAAGCACTTTTAAAATAGGTCATTCATTAAAGGTACGCCTTACACTCCGAAGCGCCTTATACTGTGGAAAATACGGTACTCTAATATCGACTGATTAAATCAGTCGGCCGATTCATCGGTTCAGATGTCAGTATAGATCAGATCCATCAGGAATCACATGTAAACTCTCCTCGTTCTTCTTTTCATGGCTTTGTTTGCCATTGAACTTTTTCCATCTTTTCCACAGCGAGATGCGAAAGGCCAGTATCTGTTTGACCTCATCTGCCATCACCTCAATTTGCTGGAGAAAGATTATTTCGGCATCCGATATGTGGACCCCGACAAGCAGCGGGTAAGCAGCTGGAACGTCACTTGTAAATTCCCTTGTGAGCTAACGGTGCGTAGCACAGTACACAAGCTACAATTGAGCATTGAGCACATGGCTGCCCGGTGGGCCATGTCACTAAGTCAGGATAGCGGCAGACTTGACTCAATTGCAGAAATCAACTCTTGCCTATAATAACAACAACAAAAACATGGCTTGGAAAACCTTGACGTTTTATTTCGGTGAAGAAGTGTGACCCCTTCATGAAGTCAGCAATGACCCATTGGCTTTTCTTCATCCAGCCCACTAACAAATAATTACTTAGAATGTCTTTGTTGCTCACGTTAATTGAAGACTCTAAATTGTCCCTCGGTGCGAACTGTTTGTCTGTGATTGGCTACCCCACCTCTCGGCCAAAGTCAGCTGGGATCGAATACAGCTCAGCCGCGACCTTAATGAGTTCAAGCCATGTAGAAAATGGATGGCTGAAACCTGGCGCAATCATCTTGGGTTCCACCTGGGCCATCAGGGAATAAAAAGTTCCACTGCTGGTAGATCCTGCTTAATGAACCTCAACCTGACCAGATAAAGTCATACAACAAAATCGTAATGCAGCCCTCGCAGATTCAATCTTCATGCTCCCCCAAAAATGAAATCCTTTCGCCCTCCATTAGCCGCACTGGTATGTGGTTTTTCTGAAGGCTACTGTTGTACCGCAGATGCTTTTACAATTTGATTTCACACAACCTTTAAGTCTTTTCCTCACAATAATATCTCTCAACCACATTTTTCCCGGGATAAAATGGCAATTTTTGCAGTGGAACCTCCAAGGTCTAGCGCGATTTGTTCCAGCCTGCTGTCAACCTACAATTTGCTTGATTCACAAAAAAACAAACAAACAAACAAACACATAAAATATTATAATTATATAACCACATAATTGAAACAAAATCAGTCCATGTTCTTGTTGTCTAAACACCTATTATTCCGGTTGCTTCTTCCTTTCGATAAAGTGTTGTAGAAAGCCAAAGACAAAGCAAAATGCATGCAGAGTTAATCCGTTTGAGGCGCGGTGAAAAGAAAGCTTGTGTGGTATAATGACATCTTGCTCGTTTGTTCCAACATTTTGTGTGACTAAAGAGCAATCCATCCTCCATAGGGGTTTGGGGTTGCGGGCTGGATCCTAATGCTGTTTACCAGCCAATCACAGGGCACATAATAGACAAACCTCCACCCACAAGGCCCAGAGCTGAGATCTGAAACTTGAACCTCAGAACTGTGAGGGGGGGCGGGGTCATACAACTTGAATTGGTTTGCAGGCAATCACAAGGCACATGTCAACATGTAAACGTCCCAATGCACATCCAGAACTTTGGACGAGTCTCAATAAGCCACAGATGCTTGTTTTTGAAATGTGGTAGGAAGCCAAAAGTACTCTATGCAGTTTGTCGGCAAGTATTTCTGACGCAGATGTGCGCCCCGTGACCCTTCTGAGGATAAAGTGAATCAGAAAATGGATGGATGGATGTGCACTCAATAGGAAGCCCGCGGCATTGTTGCTCTGCGCCCATATGCAAATCACATGCTTGACTTTACTTTAAATATACATTGGATGAGATGTAGTCAAAGAACATCAGAGTGAGGACTCGTGTCATTGTTTGCTTTAATTCCGATGGGATGTTCCAGGACACGTTTAGTGCGGCTTGGCGGCAACTCTCCATTCATGAAGTATTCACATGCATGCTGGCAGTCAACACGAATGTTGTTTTTGTCGCTGTTAGCACTGATGGACGATGAAGAACTGGTATCGACTCAAATGACTCGGGCCAGGACGGATTATCCAGTCAGCCAGTATAATCAGCCGATATCGCTCTTTTAAAATCGGATGACATCTTTGACGATTTTTGTCATTAGTGCTCTATAAATACAGTTGACTTGACTTGACTTGATATTACACATTAACATATTCCAATTCAAGATTTTGACATTCAAAACATTCCCCCAATCTCAAAAATAAAATCTGACTAATTTTGCACGTTAACAAATACTAAATGATTCGTTACTGTAATTTTACGCTGCCAAATATTGGAATCGGCACTGGCCTCAAAAAAAAAAAAAAAGAAAAGAAAAAAAGGAAAATGCTTTTCGTTGAAATTTCACGATGACCCTAAAATGCATGCATGCAAATGTGCTATGAATTTTCTCACCAACCCACCAAATCTGCTTCTGCTTCCAACGCAGCACTGGTTGGAGTTAACAAGGTCGATTGCGAAGCAAATGAAATGTAAGTACAGCTCATTTTTTGTCATCCATGAAAACTGTGACAACCAACATCGGTAATGAAAGTACAGTGTGTTTACGCTCCCATGACAAAGTGGCGAGCTGATTTGACAACAGAAAATTAAAAAGCGATTAGTCACTCTCAGAGGAAAAGTTCAACACGCTGGTGAATGGGCTGATGATTTAACGTAAAATTTCGTATCGACACAATCAATTCGCTGGGGTGGTTGCTTGGCAACTGGCCCAAAAGTACCTCTTGACTTGCATACGTAAAGGGGGGGGGGGGGGTATCGAATCAAATTTGACCTTTTCAAATACTAAACTGTAAATTCACAGTTTTGTTTGGCAGTGACGTGTTTTAGATGTAATGTTGATTTATTTGAATGTTGCTGATTGTTTGATGTGGGTCGATTTCTCTTGATTTCAATGTTTAGTCCGACTGTACTTTGTCTTGTTTCTTCTAGCTCAGCCTCCATTCACCATGTGTCTGCGTGTCAAGTTCTACCCTCCTGATCCAGCTGCTCTAAAGGAGGAAATCACTCGGTAAAAACTCCTTTTTTCACCGCTCCTACTTGACCCAAGGATATACACTAAATAATAATGATCTTAAGTTGGAAGAACGTTGGAGAAAAGTTGTCGGAATTCCAAATCTTATTTTAATGTTTGAAACAACCCGTATTGTGTTTTATTGTTTTTGTTATTGTAAAGTGTCCTTGGGTATCTTGAAAGGCGTGTATAAATAAAATGTATTATTATTATTATTATTATTATTATTATTGTTGTTACTCCGGTTTCCTCCCAAAATTCCAAAAACATGCATGGCAGGGTGATTGAAAGATCCGTTTCGAATTGCAACTTCGACACCATTACAAAACAATATTAAACAAACACTAATTCCATTTTCCCACCTTGTGAAAACAGCCATCCTGGCTAGTTATTCAGTGTGCATGTTCCCACAAATCTAAATGTGTCTTTCGACGTAACAAACGGTAATCATAGCGTTCAATGATTAAAAAAGACTGAGTGCTTTTCCAATCTGAGACTTTCTAATGAATATTACACTGTTTGCCAAAGGACTTGTTAAGCAGGAGGTATGCAAAAAGCTTTCTCTGGTAACCGTGAATGAAACATGGCAGAACAACACTTGCTTTCCATCACGTTTGTATTTTTCAAAAGCAAATTCTTCAACCAAAACGCTTCCAGAAAGGTCATTTTGATGCATTTCAAAGAGCAAGTCCTCATTATATGACGTTTCCTGTTTCCTGTTCTGATCCTTTTGTGTTTACTGTTCGATTTTATAGCCAGAACTGGACACATGTCCAGAATGTTGTGTCCAGTGATGATGCAGCAATTTTGGAGCTCCCCTTTAATATCATCCGCATCCTCCTCAGACGCCCCGCTGAGCTTCGTGGTGTCTTTTCATTGCAGATATCTCGTCTTCCTGCAAATCAAAAGGGACCTTTACCACGGCCGCCTCCTGTGCAAAACCTCGGACGCCGCATTGCTGGCTGCCTACATCCTTCAAGGTAATGGAAGGTAACATATGGACCTGCTGCCTGACTAACTCTGCTTTAACTTGGCCGGAGAGCTCAGCAGGCTGACAAATGCATGCCTGTTGTAGAAAAAGGCGAGACAGGCCAACTGAAAATGTCCAACTAAGATGTATTTTTTCCAAACTGAAATGCCCCTTATTACACTGTCAGAAAATAGGGTCCATTTTTGTTCTCTGTGGTACAACATCTTGTTATGTACACTATAGAGTTCACAATTGAACCTCCATGTACAAATAAGTACTGTTCAAGTTCTATTCATTGTTAGAAAAGCTTTGCAAATGCTCCTAAGTGGCCAAGGGAGCATGTCTGTACATTTTGTTAAGCCGATGTGAATATGTTTTGAAATAGCCTCCCGTTGCAAGGAATGCATCCATTCATCCATCCACCCTTCCGTTTTCTTGTCCACTTATCCTCACAAGAGTCGCATAGTAGTCATAGTCTAGACTAGGGATGGGCAATTTACCGTATTTTCCACCCTAAAAGGCGCCCTGGATTATGATGCGCACCTTCAATGAATGGCCTTTTTTGTAATTTTTTTCATACATTTGGCGCACAGCATTATAAGACGCAATCTACAATGCATCCACTAGATGGTGCTACGCTCCAGGAAACGGCAACAGAACGATCAAACGTCAGTAAAACTTATTTAATAAAGCAACGACACAGTTCACTTAACCAGCAGCGAGTTATAACAATGACACGTTAACAGTGAACTCTCTTGCCGCTACTCGATTTCCGTGTTCAACTGCATAACCGATCACCTTAATTTTGAACTCTGCGTTGTCAGCATGTCTCGAGCAAGGAGCCATTTTGGGGTCGAAATATTACCATAATGACCATACACAAGGCGCATCAGATTTTAAGGCGCGCTGTGAGCTTTGAAGAAAATGGAAGGCTTTTAGGTGCGCCTTTTAGTGCGGAAAATACGGTCATGTAATTTAGGCACTTTAACCCTTTCATGCACCCTGTAACCTGATAACATCATAAGCTGTCCATTGGAGTAACCGCTGTCCCCTGTGAAGAAAATAAAAAGCTGTTGTTATTGGCCATTATTTGGTGGCCAGGATGCATTGTGGCAATTTTTTTTTTTTTCAGGGCATAATGTCGTTACTTAATATACTACATTATGTTACCCCGTAGTTTCCTGAATACTTGAGTGACGGTGAATTGCCACAAAATCAATCATGGCTGACAGCATCTCTACATCTCTCGTCTCTAATGGAGATGAATAGGTACAAGTGCTTTGAAGTGATGTTTGCCATATATTCGTCGTGAACAGTGTTACTACAACTTAAAACTGATCAGGTGTGTTCGGCAAACATTTTTTAAATAGTCTTGCCCATCTCTAACCTAGACAGTAGTCTTACACAGTGCCCCCCCCCTCCCCTCCAGCAATAGGTGGCCAGAGGACACTTAAAAGTACAAATGGAGCACATTTTTATGACAAACCCAAAATAGACTGAGTGGTTATCTGGTCTCCTATCATCCTTTGGCCAAAGACACGCATGGTGAAATGTGGAGATTGTATCATTATAGTGTGGGACAAATAAAGGATTATCTTATCTTATCTCTTATCTTAAAAAAAGCACGGTGCTGGAGGGTTAGGAGAGGGGCTCATGCATTAAAGATGTTGCTGCCTGGTCAGGTTCCTCCTCGCACTGGAGAATTCAGTATCAGGGTCATGCGAATGTAGACTTCAAGTTAATAAGCGCGTAACCTTCACATAACCTCTTTGTGTTCCTTCCCCCAGCTGAGATCGGGAATTACGACCCCGGGAAGCACCCCGAAGGTTACAGCTCGAAATTCCAGTTCTTCCCCAAACACTCGGAGAAACTGGAGCGGCGGATTGCCGACATACACAAGACAGAACTGATGTAAGATGAATATTTTTTTTTAAAAATACTCAACAAGGGGTGGGCAAACTGCTGTACGGTGGCAGTGAACGCACCTCAGCTCACTCACGTCATAACGAACAGCAGTTTGGCAGAGTGTCAACAATTCTTCAAAAGAAGGCATCAAGACGTTTACTGTCAAGCTAAACATAAAACTAAGATAATTACACTTTGTCGAATTAAAACATACCTTTACCATTAAAATCTGCCAGCTAAATGCTAAGACATAAATGAAATAGCCAAAAATGGGCTCCTAAATAGAAGCTATGTGTAAAGAAAAATTTAGGTTTGACATCCCCTTTGATCAACCAATTTTAGGGGGAAAATGTAATGACAGAACTTTTTGATCATGTCAATTCTGGGTGGGGAAACCTTCAAGAATGGTCGTGCTTCCTGCTCAGATACAAGCCTGAATAAATGCCACACGCTTGCCCTGACATTGTCGCTGCCTGCTTAAGAGGCCTCGTGATGATAATGATGATGATGATGATGATGAAGATGATAGTTGTCTGTGCAATAAAAAGCACTCAAGGTCCACAATCCACTCAGAGGCTACACTTTACACTGTCACTTAATTATGCCACTTAATAATTTTTTTTCTCTTATCCTTAAAGTTACATCAGTTTAGCAGATTTTAATCAAGTACAACCTATGCGCGTTTTCAAATTTGGTCAATTCAAATGACATTTTCCTTTTCAGTGCACTTTTCCTCTTCTGTTTTTCAAGAAATGGACATTTCTTGTAAAAGTCCATTGAGAACACATTGACTGAAAGGGAAATGATGAACTGTTTTGAATGGAATATGGTGAAACACAGTAGTGCTGCTTCTGATGGCGTTGAGCTGTTTGAGGCTCTGCTGCCCACTAGTGGCAAATATTTTCTTCACTAGTGCCGAATCACTTTGCTGGTAAATATCACACTTGCCAATGAAGGCTAAAATAATAAAACTTGTTCTTTTTAATTGTTAAACATTTGTCACTTTGGATCCCCTATGGCTAATCTTCCTGATATCGACCACATCAACCAAAAAAAAACAAAAAAACAACAACAACAAACAAACCCAGTGTAATATGAAATCTTCCACAATTCACTTGTGCCTTTTGGCAAGTAGTTTAAAATGCCGGTAGAAAGAATATAACATTTTTCTTTTTGTTTTTGTTTCATAAATGTCCCATGTTTTTTGTGATGTTCCCCAGTCCTGATGTTTGGTGTGTTGTCGTTCCCTCTCAGTGGACAGACACCTGAAACATCAGAGCGAAATTTCCTGCAGAAGGCCCAGATGCTGGAGACATATGGTGTTGATCCGCATCCGTGCAAGGTGGGCTGCTGCATGCGGATCGGAAGCAACGACACCAACAACAACAACAACAGCACGTCGTGAGCTGCACTCTATAGTACAATGTTTTGGACGTGTCCTCATTTGACTTTTGTCTCTTCCAGGACGTGTCGGGAAACCCGGCTTTCCTTGCCTTCACGCCCTTTGGTTTTGTGGTCTTGCAGGGAAACAAGAGAGTGCATTTCCTCAACTGGTGAGTAAAATGATGCAGGTTGGCATCGAACCACACTGCATATCCACATGGGCTCGTCATGTCTTATTTAGATACACGAGAGAGACCAAATATTAAAATCAGCTCTTTAGTGTGACACGGTGCTATTTGTAACATTTGTACAACCACAACAATGAAAGTTATGTGATCTTAAAATTAGAATGCACGCCTACATTTAGATTGGGACCAAATTAACCGTTTAGACTTTTGTTTTAATAGTACATGACAAGACTTCTTTTTTCGACAGAGAAAACAAATTACTCTTTAATTGTCAGTTGTATATTATATTGTATTTTGTACTAATCCTATCTCCATTGCGGCTTCCGAATTGATAGTCCTGCTATTTAGTGGATTATTTTTTTTCTTTCGGTTTTTGACTTCCTTTTGGGGTGCAATTGCACTGTCAACCGCTAGATGGTAGGCAAACTATTTTGTGTGTGACACTGTGAATTTGAACGAAGACGAATGAAAACAGGAAGTGTTTCAGGCTCAACACGTTTGTTTGTTTGTTTGTTTGTTTGTTTGTTTGTTTTTTTAATGAAAATGTGAAATCCTTTTTAATACTCATTCTTATGCCTCCAGAAAGCAACGACAGTAGCTTCATTTGGTAATGTACGTCTTTGGGTTTGATTCCTGATGTACATTGTGAGATGATGAGTCTGCTAAAATTAATCTAAAAATATATATTATTGTAAATTTAGAGGGATCGGAACACTCTTACGCTGTACAATATTTTCATGTTATCCATTGCTGTTGCTCTCTCGCGATATTATATGTGTTTGAATGTGTTTCGCATTTTATGTTTAAAAAGTGTTTTGAAAGGCCTTCAAAGAATATGTGCCGTAAATGCTTTAAAAACATGCCAACGCAGTATTTAAATAAGGTGTTTCAATATGGTGGACTTCACTTATATGGGGTTGTCTGGAATTTAACCCCGCCATGGAAGGACAATTACTGTATTATTATTCGTAGTAGTTGCAGTAGTAGTAGCAGTATTAGGGTAGCACAAGTAGTATGTATAATTTATTCATGGCGCAGCTGTTTGCACTCTTCCATCTGTCACTACCTGTGAAACGAGGTGCTGCGCAGATGGCTAATTAATCACACTTGCTCTATTCAGAAAGAGTAAAAATTGGACTTCTTTGAGGCTTTACTCAGAAATATGTGTGTGGTACTCACGTTTCCTACCCTCTTATTCACCGTCCGCCTTCAGGGAGTACAACCAGCCATTTATTTTTGTCCACTCTGTGGCTGTTTATGTGATCTTCAAGTACTTTTCATGAATATTTAATCTGCACTTTCCTTCCCGGACAGGAACGAGGTGACCAAGCTCAAGTTTGAGGGCAAGACGTTCCACGTTTATGCAAACCACAAGGAGGTGAGAGCGCGACTTGCTGGCATGCATGTTGTCCATCGTGTGCTCCCCCCCTGTCCCCCTCCCAGTGTTTTTTAATTATCCTGCACGCCGTCCTCTATTTTCAACGTGCAGGAAACAAAGATCACCCTGACATACTTTGCGCCCACACCGGAGGCATGCAAGCATCTTTGGAAGTGCGGCGTGGAGAACCAAGCTTTCTACAAGTGAGTTGAACAGTTCAACGCCTCCGCGTGACCTTTGGATCATCGACGCCGTTCTGTTCAAGGAAGTCGGCGGGGTTTCCAGGTTATGAGGCTCGATCACACGTTATTTTCTCCAAGGCAAAAGTGGGCATTAAAAATAAATGTCTTACTTACCACGACTATAAACATATTGAATAGTGTATGGAGACGTGCAAGGGACTCGTATGCATATCACACATGCGGCGGTTGAATAATTCACTTGTGCTTTCTGTCTTTCCTGGCGTTCACGCAGTACTGATTACTGATGTCAGTGTTGCCAAAGCCGGTACAGATTCAGGGCATGCGGTGGAATCTCTAAGGTCAAATGTAATCAAGCCAAAGAAAATACTGACCAGTGGTCGATCACAGATTTAGCATTTAAAATCAAGTCTTTCACAGAAAATTCTAAAGAAATGTGCAGTGAACACTTGAAGTTTGTACTGTAAGTACTGTACTGTACACTCATTTAAACCTTTTTAGGGACAGCAGTTACGAGAGTGGCCAGCTTATCGTGTTATTGGGTTAAAAGGTGCATGAAAGGGTGAAACACGATTCTCGATAAATTACCATTTTAAGTGTTCAATAATTAAATGGCCATAATGGCTCCTTGCTTGTCATACAGAAAACCGTGTAAAAGTCTTTTTCTGTGGTCACGAACGTTGTTTTTTTTTTTTTTTAGATAATAGTCACTACAAAGGCCGAAAAAGTCGCGAACTTCACAACACTGACTTTGATTATGTAAACTACCTTCTGTTTGCAATCAAGTCGTTGGAACAAGAAGTACACGTACGCAACGATGCCTTTTGAAAAAAAAAAAAAATTTAAAAAAATGAGTTTGCGCAATAGGCTTCAATCATTGAGAAAATCAATGAATCAGCTAGCTTTAATTGTAAGATTAAAAAAAACAATTATGTCTGCTAAATTTGAATATAAAATACAAATGCTATCCATTACTCATACTTTTCTGTGCTAGCACTCCAAATGATATGACCTTGCAATGTTGAGTTTCTGCTCTTCCGCTCTTGTGAATTCTGTATCAACAAACTTGATTTTTATCCCTGCTTTCTTCTTATTAAAGTTGAAATGTCCCTTTTGGTTTTTTTTGGTCCTTTTCAGGCTTGAGAAGTCAAGTCAGGTCCGCACAGTGTCCAGCAGCAATTTGTTCTTCAAGGGCAGCCGCTTCCGTTACAGGTAATGTCCGCCTCGCCTACTCGAAGACGTAATGACCGAATGACAGGATGGGGAGGGC
Source organism: Hippocampus kuda (assembly GCA_901007745.1). NCBI lineage: Eukaryota > Metazoa > Chordata > Actinopteri > Syngnathiformes > Syngnathidae > Hippocampus > Hippocampus kuda. The sequence goes on along the minus strand of CAAKHF010023376.1, from coordinate 19,358 downwards.
GGCACCGGTGAAAAAAAGATTTCCTCAGAGGACGTGACCTTTTCCTGGCCTTCTTTTCTGCCACGTCAGTCTGTTTTAGCCACAGAGGATAAACCGTCACAAGAGGCAAGCAAGCCAAATTAATGGGACAGATTACAGCAGGCAAGATCACAGTGCATTCGCTTAAACCTGCTGTTTACCGGCGAATTGACACAAATTGAAAGCCAAACTATCATTATTTGTTTATTCTTGAAGATATTCAGATTTAGGATAATTTCCCGTCATGAATGAAATTTAGACTCGGCTACTTGGAGTTTTACACTATATCGAGTATCTCCAGTGATCCTAATAATCGGGGTCATGCACACATGGCCCGGAGGAAATGTAAACTATGAAACCAGCAATGGACAGATGTCCCAATATATTTGTCGATACAATGTATCGAACCTCACATAGTCTGTGTGCTTTCCGACAGCGGGCGCGTGGCAAAAGAGGTGATGGAGCACAGTGCCAAAATCAAACGAGAACCTCCGGAAATACACAGGTACACAGTGAAGAACTGCTGAGAGGTCCTGAAATATATATATTTTTGCTTTATCACACGATCTGTAGCAAGCACACACACATAGTAGGTAAGCTACTGTCTATGACTTTCTCGCAGCGCTGTGATGCTTGTGTGTGTGTGTTTGTGCAGAGCTGGCCTGGTTCCCAGCCGGAGCTGTCCATCCATCACCCACGGGCCTCGGCTCACCAGCGTACCGCGCACACGGCGGAGAGCTGTACACATCTCTATCATGGAGGGTAAGCCCGTAATCGGGACACTTGAGTGTGTCTGAGCTCATTGAAAGCTGGTATGGGTTATTTGAGAAAGAAAAAATACTGTATAGGAATGTGGAGGAATGTTGTCATTTGCGAGGTTGTCAGCCTGCTGTTTTGGCCTTCCTCGTTTTTCTTCTTCTGTGGTGACCAGTGTTAGTCTTCAAAATCGTTCATCCCACTAATATGATTAACTAAAGTGAAAAGAACAGTCAGTAGTCCCTCCTTGTATCTTGCAACGGAGTCACGCGCAGGACTCTTCAGTATATTTTGCTGTGGTGTCAGAAGAGCTGACCGCATGGCTGGCAGTGGTATTAATACCTCAACTGAAAATAGCCTCAGGGCCCGCTACTCCATGTTTGTCACTGGACAGGGGTGGGGCCAAGTCAGGCGGACCCGTGTGAAGCGCTTCACACGCTCGTCCGCAAGTAATACACAGCGACTCCATGGCCTGGATTCCGGGACAGTGACCATCAGGACCAACGGTACTTTTAGGAACAGGACAGTCTCCCTCGTGCCGTAGTCATGGTGAAGTGTCTGATCCGCATCACCACCCGGGTGAACGTCCACTTGCGCATGATCAACCACTGCTACCGCGACGTCCGCGTTCGCGTGCTGAGCCTGGGACCCCGAATGCTGGGCAAGGCCCTGGGGGTCCTGCCCCTGTACCCCGCTCTGGGCGAGGTGCCGGGGTCAGCCGGCATGACTCCATTGCCTGGCACGTCGCTGCCCTGCCTTCAGTCCAGCAACCGTCCAGGTAAACTCATCAGGGAGAGGCACCGCGTGGCTCACTCGAGCGAGAGTCAAGCGTAAACATCGAAGATATTTTTATAGCGCATTGTTTGCATACATTTTGTTGATGGCAGCAAAGTGACCTACTGTAGCGATTGGTTAGCATGCCTCACAGTTCTGAGGTTCTAAGTTTGTATACAATGATCCATTTTACTGTACGTCCCCCAAGCGCCAAGGCAATAACGTGTTGTTTTAATTGCTTTGTTAGCAGGATTACACAAAAACGAACAATTTAGATGAAATATGATGGCCAAGGAAGAACACATTTGCATTTTTCTTGCTGTTGCACTTTGAGTCACAATAGAACAGTGCAAACGGGAAGGTCTCATTTGTTTTTTTGTTTTTTTGCTGAACTCTTCCAACCAGAAAGTAGCCTTTTGGATACAATACAACATCACTACTATACAACACTTTATTCCCCCACATTTTAGGAGGAATACATTTTCTCTGTTTTGCCATTTCAATCTGAGCTACGATATAAAATGTTACAGTTCTACAGTATCGTTGTTTTAAGTGTTTTTCATTGCTTCCTGGAAATTTGGCTCAAAGTAAATTTTTCTCTTGGGTGCATTTGTCTTGACAAATTTATTTTGATTGACCGATTTTTGATTGTTGTTGTTGTTGTCCAAAAACAGGATGCGTCTTTGTTTAGGCCTCATTCCAGATCATGACATCATTACATTTGAAGACATATGGTTTTCATTTAGGGTGGCCCGGTGGATAAGTGGTTAGTGCATCGACCTCACAGTATTGGGTTCGATCCCAGGGGCGGCCTTCCTGTGTGGAATTTGCATGTTCTCCCCGAGCCTGCGTGGGTTTTCTCCGGGTACTCCGGTTTCCTCCCACATTCCCAAAAACATGCATGGCAGGCTGATTGAACACTCCAAATTGTCCGTAGGTGTGAGTGTGGGCGTGCATGGTTGTTTGTCTCTGTGTGCCCTGCGATTGGCTGGCAACCAGTTCAGGGTGTTCCCCGCCTACTGCCCGAAGACAGCTGGGATAGGCTCCAGCACCCCCGTGACCCTAGTGAGGATAAAGCAGTTCGGAAAATGAATGACTGAATGAATAAATCAGAATTTTGCTTCACAGCAAATATTATCACCTGCATATACAGTCCAAGTAATATTTCTGTCTACATCTCACCTGTCTCCCTTTATCTCTTTAAACCAGGCCTGGAGTCGCTCCGTGACAGCGCCCACTCCACCCCGGTGCGTTCGGTGTCCCACGGTGAGGCATTCATCCCGCGCTCGCGCAGCCAGGCCACGGAGGCCGGCGAAGGGACGGCGGTGATCTCGGACGAAGCGTACAGCCCCTCCGACAGCGTCCTGCCAACGCCGGTGGCCGAGCGCGGCGTGGAGCTGCCGGTCGCCTTGCGGCAAATTAACGGGGCGCCCTGCAGCATCGAGGAGGAAAAGGAGTCGGAGGCAGGGACCCCCACGCGAGGGGTCGGGGGGGACTTTGGACAAGAGGGCGCCGCGATGGCCCTCAGCGAGGTGGAACAGGTGAATAAGTTTGTGTTGAGTGTCCTGCGTTTGCTCCTTGTCACCATCGGACTCCTCTTTGTCTTGCTCCTCCTCCTCATCATCCTCACTGAGTCCGACCTCGACGTGGCGTTCTTACGCGACATCCGCCGGACTCCCGAATTCGAGCAGTTCCATTACGAATACTTTTGTCCCCTCAGGCGGTGGTTTGCCTGCAAGCTCCGCTGGGTGGGCGGGTTGCTCGTTAGCAAGTGAGGCGCTCGCTTTGGTAAACAGGCCTCTTGGTGGGGGGCCGAGGAGACGCCATGGAAGTGGCACCCATGGGATTCGTCCTCCTCTTGCAGCCCATGCTGGTCGGACCGACCTTGTGACCCCGGGACAACTTCTCTCTCTCCCCCTCTCACACTTTTGAGTTTTTACATCTCGCCCACCTCACTTTCGCTTTTGTTCTCCTTTTTTATGAAAACCAATTATCTTTTCCCTCCTTTTTTTTTTTGCATAAAAATCTGAGAATTTTAAGGAGTATGCGCATTACTTTGAGGTGTTATTTATTGACTTTAAAGGTATTTGCATCAGACGAGATGGAAGGAGCACTGCAAGAAGATGGGTGAAACAGAAGTGAGTTAGCGGGGTATACAGTACACATATTTAACATGTTAACTGATTTTTAAAATGTGAGCGACTTCACACATGAAGGGGGTAAAATGTGTTCTTACTGCTCGCTTTGGCGCAGCTTGTGGCATCATGGTGCCAAGGAACCTTATTGAAATGGAGCTTCATTTAGGCATTCAGTAAGCCTGTCTAATGGAAAAGTAGTGCGATGCCACTGTTTTGATGCCAATGAACTAAGTTGGAATATGAAGAGGAGCTTCATTTAGGCATTCCATATACCAGTCTAATAGAAAAGTAGTGCTATGCCACTGTTTTGATGCCAATGAACTAAGTTGGAATGTGAAGATGAGCTTTATTTCGGAATTCCCCAGGACTATCTTCTAATAGAAAAGTAGTACTTTTCCACCATCTTTTTCTATAGCCAATTTGAGGGTAGGGGTGCGGGGGGATTTTCATATGACAAACCCAACATGCCACACACGTGACTATGTCTTCACCAGCTATCGCAAAACTCCTCCTCTAAACCAGATGTCTGTTGTATTCCTGATTTGCTATTGAGGCCAAAAAACATTGGCAAAGCAATGAAAATTCAACTCACTTCAACATAGTTCCTTGTCACCAAATGGTGCCCAAGCTTTCCATGTAAGTGAATTTTTCAGCAAATAATGCAGCATAAGTTTAAAAAAACAAAACAAACAATTGCAGTTATGTGGTTTAATACCATTGGTGAATGTGTGACTAATTTGAATACTTGGGAAGCGTGCTGATGTAAACGTTCGAACGTATTGCAATATCTTTCGAACGTGCTGCATAGTCGTTCAAACGAGTTGGTAAAGTCATTGAAACGTATTGGTAAAATCATTTGGACATATTTGGTAAAGTCATTCAACAGAGTGGTCAAACGTGAGCTAAATGCTAAAAACTTAGCATTATTTCCCATCATGCTCGCTCCAATACATTCAGATTTATTATCGTAAATAGTGAATCGGTCTTTTGCTGACTTGGATCGCAAAGGAGGGTAAACACTCAAATTTGACTCTATTGTTGTATGGGTGTACCCTGCTGGAATGGAATGGACAGGGATACTAAAATATAGTATAAGAGGTTGAACGTAAAGCCATTGAAGGTTGACGTGAATGAGAAGAAGAAAAGGAGACTTTAATAGACAAACACTGTATCCCTTTTTTAGTATTGTATAAGGCTATGGTGACCTCGTAGTGTTAAGCGGAATGAGTAGCTAATAGCCTAGCTATACAGTACAAACGTAGATGTGCAATGCTTATCAAGTACCGGTACTTCTTGAATGTGTTTGTTGGTTCCGCTCATTCATTTTCATGACCTTGAGATTCAATGAATTTCAATTATTTCTTACGATGAAGATTTATTTTGGATTAAAGATCAACCTTTCGGTTTATGTATCATATTGCTAGTAGAAGATCAGATGATGTACTTTTTTTTTTGTACAATGAGTTTGTTTCCTAATATATTGACAGCTCCAATGTATATTTTAACAGGACTCAAATGTTATTTTGTTATTGAAGATGAAAATGATACTTTTTGTAGCGCCATGAGTCTCAAGCGAGTACGGGAGCATTGACGGAGAAACAAATGTCAGCCTTCAGTCTTTGTGTACAATACAAATACACGTGTGATGCCAAAATACATTTCCACCTTTCATACATACTTCTCACATCAGATGTTGGAAAAAAAAATCTAATAAAATAATTGACAGATGATAAAATAAACATTACAAAAAATTATGACGACAGCCATGTTACTGATTAAGTGCATTTGATTTTGCAGTTGATCAATGTAAAAGGTGCATTTAATATACATTGTCGACATTTTATACATTGTATTGATGACTGCTTTTTGAACATATGAGGCAAATATGAACTCATAAATGGGGTCAAATGACGAGACTGTACATTGTGCAATGTTTAAGGAGAGTCTTTAACGTCATCAGGTGCACAACACAAATAACCGGGATTACAAGAAACAAATTCAGCGGAACCCCCAAGGTCGACAACCTTCCAATCTCCGATTTGTTTGCATTTCACGACACTTTCCCAAGAGGAATAAAGATCTGTTCCATTAAAAAAAAAAATATATCAGAACATTAGCAACTGCCTTGCAAGTGTAAAAAGATAATTATTTACAAACAAATTTTTAATTAAATGTTGCATAAGCAACCCCCCACCCCCACCCCAAAATCCCTGTGTGGTATCTTTCTGAGGGTTTGAAAAGGATGGAAAGAGATTGACATGATATCTTTTTGTTTTGCAATGGTTGTTGAAGTTGGGGAAGGAATTCACTTTAAATGAAAGCAACGTCCTTTCAGCATGCAGCTTTTGCACGTTTGCCGTTCAAAGGCTGCTTCGGTCCACCGGAATGCCGACAATAAGAACGAACACGTCCATGAGAACTGCACATACTGAAGTTGCGTTAGCGTCATGTAGCGTCTTGAAACAAGAAAAGAAAAATATGGGATAACATAGAAAAGCACCATTCAAGAAGCAATAATTAAGGAATGATTTAAAAAAAAAACAACAACATTGTCATAAAATTTGTGTTTAAAAAAAAGAATGTGATCAGTGACCCCGGTTCTAATTGTATTTTCCTCATTGACCTCTTGTGTTGACGTTTTTTTTTTATGGTAAATGTTTAGTTGATTGTTTCTCGTCATGCTGCTTGGAGGAAATGTAACATTTTGTCCATTTTGTTTGCATTGAACAGTCTTAACGGCCCGACCCGACAGTTTAGTGGGGAAAGGCGCAGGACAAGATGAAAGTTTTATCATGTTTACTTTTTTCCCCCATTGGAGATACATTGGCTTCAGTTTCTTCTAAATATAGTCTAAATTCAAATATCACAGAAAATGTTCACTATTTCATTTTAAAAAGAAAAACGTATATATTATGTGGACCAATTATTAGAGTGAAATATGCTTTTTCTGTGTGATTATAGCTTACAGCTAACAAAACAAGTCACCTTCTCAAGATATTCAATTTCCATTATCTGAACTGTTTATCCTGATGATCACCGAGGGACAAATTATTTATTTTCCATTGAAAAAAAAAAAAACAATAATTTTAATAAGGTAGACATTCTGAAGTTGATGAATTTCATTTTTTTTAATTGAACAACTGATAATTTTTTATGACAATTTATGGAGATGCACCTTCGACCACATTTTATTTTATTTCACTTTTTGCTGGACAATGGTTGATGTCGTGGAAACACTTTCAAAGTAAACGTGAAGATGCCTCCAGGCTTTGAGTTGCGTCCCCAGTGGAATTCAACAGAGACACTGTTTGATTTTTTTTTTTATAAGTTGTCACTGGCTCAGACATTCATTTGGTTTACATCATGTGAAATAGGTACATGTGAGCTGTACGTGTGAATCCCTCCTCCAGATGCTGCACGTTCAAAAAAAGCTGGTGAGCCGCATGTACGTCGTCTGTTTTCTCATGAAGGTGAAACACGTTATACACAAGTTGTATATATTGCAACATCCGTGTGCCAAATCCAGTTGTCGACCCGTTCTGAAGTCATGTTTTTACCTTAGCTAACCTTATGTACAAGTCAGTAGAAATCTTGTTTCTCTCCTTTGTAAACTGGTGCCATGAAATGGAAATATTCTGACTTGAAATAAAACATGGATTTTAAAACATATCGCTGTGGCTTGTCAATTGACTCTCATCTCTCCTCTTTTAATTTATGTATTTATTTTTAAGATTAAAGGGGGGGTACTATGAAAAGAATAAATTCGGATAACCTTTTTCAAGAATGTAGTCCTATTTTTTTTTTGAATGAGGGCAGATTTCCCAAAATCAGACGTCATTTAAGAATACAGCAATTGTGAAATGTTATTTTTGAAATGTGACTGTTACCGCAAATTTTGATTATCTTGGAAAAGTAAAACTGTAGTAAAAATGACATTTTTCTAAAGGAAAATAATACTTTATTCGTGATACCTTTTTCACTTTTTTTCTGAAAATATTTTCATTATAACGACTCTAATCACACACAATAAAATGGACGTTTTAATTTATGGCATTTATACTTAGGTGGAATATTATTTTTTCACTTCAAGTTTCCAAACCTACATTTACTCATCAATGTCCTGACTGTAGCTCCAATTTGCATTATGTACAAGCCATTAGAATACTTACTAGAATGTATACTATTTAAAAAGTTAAATATTTTTTGACCGGAATGTTGATTTTTCATCAGGGCTCATTCAAGGTTGCAAAGAAGTCGCGGAAATGTTTGCCAAACGTGCACCGACTGTTTTTCTTCTTAAAAGTGACCTTTAACAAAACATTGACATTCTGGTTGTATGCAAAGACTCGCCAAAACCTCAATGCCCAGTAAGACACGGCCTTTAGTCTGCATCGTTGAAATAATTGCTTCATTACACAACCTTGACTCAAGAGAAACTTTTTTTTTAACATTTAAACTACATGAAAAAAGCCGTGCTAAGTTTTTTCATGATCTTTAATATATATTTACAGGAGCAATAAGGATGAGTAAGAAAAAATAGAATCCCAACAATGTACACTTTGAACATCATATATTACAAACGGTGTAGTGTAAATGCAACGGCGCTATATGTGAGACAAGGACGGCTTGAGAAAAGGTCGCTGGTTCTGCGGCGTGGGCATCGCCATGAAACCCGGCGTCCTTCCTGACAACGAGTCACCTGTCGCACCTCTGGACCCTCGGCCGGCAGGCTGAGAACCACCTCTGGCTCCCCCTCTGAAAGCCCAGGGTTTATTGCTGCCTCGGCTGATGGAGAAACAAACAATTGAAGGCAATGAAGTTGATTTGGAGCTGATGAGAAGTTACACAACGCACCCTCGAGAGTTGGAACCCGCGCCTGCGTTGCCTATTCTCTTTTTGTTGTATTTGAAGAAAGGCATTTTCTTCCTCTTCTGCCCATGCGCGCTCTGGCTTCGGAAGTAAGCAGAGGAGTCGTCGGCGTCACTGTCCTCGTCGTCGACACCCGAGCGGCCTCGAGTTGTGTCGATCCAGCCGTCTTCACCACCACCCTCGGCCTGCTCCACTGGGAATGACACGCATAAAATTGTTGTTTTCCCAAACTTTGGGCTGAGGCACAGAAGAAAAGCTCACGCCTAAAAACCAAATCAAAGTGTCATAAAGAGGTATGCAGTGTTCTCCCACTATAATACAGACGTTTTTGGTGGAATCTAACTATTTATCTGGCATGGAAGTTTCTTCTACAGACTGATTTCTGTCTTTTATTTTTTTAAACAGCAGACTGTGCGAATGGAGAGCCCAAGTTTCGATGCACCTTTCAGCTGTTTCTTAAATGCCGAGAACCGCGAAGGAAAAAAACAAACAAACAAACAAGTACCGCACTCATGCAGGAGCTTATGTTGCCCACAGACCGCGTCCAGACACTCACACGTCACATGCCAACCCGCCAAGGTACGACAGCTGAACAATTTTGAAAAATACTGTAATTTTCAATATTGCAATTTAATTTGCAATTTTTTCCCCACGGTTGTCTTCCCATGTATTTTTTTAAACAAACAATAACAATAAATTCATCTCCATTACAACAAATGAATAATAGATTTATTAGACATAAATGCTTTGATCTTAATTAGGGAAGCTCAACTCATCTGATGTTAGAACATCTCATTGTTCCATTTGTCACTGGCATAGATATTTTAGATTTCAGGAACAATGAAGTGAAATTGTCCAATTTCTCAACAGACCAGTCAGAAATGACTCGCAGCAAAGCCACATTGCGGAGAAGAAGCGCCGGGAGTCTTTTACCTGGATTCTCCCACTGGGAATATTTCTGAAGGACCTGGATCACCTCTCCGCCGTACTTTTCCAATTTGTCCTCAGTCACACCGTCGATTTGCAGCAGGATTTCTGGGTTGGAGGACAGCCTCTCTGCGGATGATGTTCAGGAAATTACAGTTGGTAAATACTTGACTATTTCATAGGAAATTACCAAAAAAAAAAAAAAACCCTAAATACATGGGATTGAATGTGTGTAGTCTGAAAAGACATAAATACCGGCTCTGGTAAATAAAACGGCATTTTCCACAAGTGAATACAATCAGTTTTTTCCTCAAATATTATAGAATAGTTGATGTATTATAACATTATCATATCATGTTAAAAATAAATATTAATCATCTTCTGTGTTACATCTTTTTAGGAAGTCACAGTGTGCCATCATTGGTTTGCTACTTTAAAAAAAAAAAACCCATAGGCTCCTCAGGTCGTTCTTGGGGCTAACTAGTACCCGCTGGCACCATGTTTGTTTGTTTTTTTTTTTAAAAAGACAATGCACATGAATTGACACAGCAAAAAGCATTGCTCTCTAATTATCCTCTCTCATATCTGCGCGTAACTGCTCACTCTTCCGCGATATGCTCAACCAAGAAGGAGGGGAAAAAAAGCTGCTGGCCTCTCAGCATTAACTTGAAAAAGGTGGCTGAAAAAGCAATCTCTTAGGGTGAGTTGTAGATGGCTGCTTTTGAATCACTTTTATCTCCTGGTGGGGTATAATTACTAATATCATAACTATGTTCAAATAATGTCAGTTTTTCGCAATTAAATCCAAAACTCCATACGTGACTGCATCTTATTACCAGATAACTTTTTCAAAGTGGCAGTGGAGAAGATGTTGTAATAGTGAATCCCGAAGGTTTTTCCCAGTTGTTTGCAGAGCTCCACCAGCTCCTTGAGGCACTCCTGCACCTTGTGGTCCCTCTGAGAGACATTCTTGGCCACCGCTTTGTTCTTCCTGAAGCTGGAAGCACTTTCCGTGTCGTAGAAGTTTACCTGTAATGAGACCGCAGCGTCAGGATTTGTCTTTGCGGGTAATACGGCATGTTTGTCGGATCCCGCCAAGCAGGACACGTGACCTGCATGTGTCCGGAAAGGAGGTTGAGAGCTTTTGGTCCTGCGGAGATATAAGACACAGCTTGGCCGCCGTTGGTGATGTAAAGGTCCTCCATTAGGATGTTGTCCAGAACTAGTTTCTTGAACAGGCGGTCTGCATTGTGCCTGGAATAAGATCCTCCCATCCCAAACATGCCTGTCTGGAGCTTGGCAGCTTTGGAACCTGAGAGACAATTTTCCCCCCCCCCCTCGGGCATTATTATCTAGTGCAACAAAATGCACCCGGCAGACATGTTGGCGAGGTAGTAGTACGTCGTACCGACAAAGATGTCCACCAGCATGTTGAGTGTCAGGCGGCTCTGTTTAGCAGTCCGGCCGAACTTGGCGCCAACCTTCTCACAGTTCTCCTGCACGAAGCTCACAATGTTCTTCACCTCGTCAGTGACATTCCTCATTTTGTATTCCTGTGTATATTTCATACGGACAAGCAAACGCCAAGCGGTTATGCAACACAGATTTTATAACATTTAAAAAGAAATGATCGATAGCCTGTTTTTGGGGGTTTTTTTCTTGGCCGATACGGATTATTAGTAGTCAATGGGGCTGATAACTGATATTTGGAGCAGATCGTTTTCAGGGGAAGGGAAAATGTTGGCGTCAAAACTTTTTAAACAATATGAACTTTTAACTTTAAACTCTGTCAAATGGTGAGGGAGCTCCAAGGGTCAGCAGCATGCCTGAACAAGTTCAATGAAGATGAAAAATACAATATATATTTATGTTTTAACATGAACATCCATCCATCCATTTTCTGACCCGCTTATCCTCACAAGGGTCGCGGGGGGTGCTGGAGCCTATCCCGGTTGTCTTCGGGCAGTAGGCGGGGGACAACCTGAACCGGTTGCCAGCCAGTCGCAGGGCACACAGAGACAAACAACCATGCACACCCACACTCACACCTAGGGACAATTTAGAGTGTTCAATCAGCCTGCCATGCATATTTTTAGAATGTGGGAGGAAACCGGAATACCCGGAGAAAACCCACGCAGGCCCGGGGAGAACATGCAAACTCCACACAGGGAGGCCGGACCTGGAATTGAACCCGGTACCTCTGCACTGTGAGGTCGACACGCTACCCACTGGACCACCCTTTAACATGAACAGCCCTTGTGAATAATATCATACAAATAACCGGATGGTCTTACATTTGGCCTGCTACAGTTGTCACAGGTGACGTCGGGGTTTTCCTTACAGAAGCCCCTGTTGAACGACATCTCCCCAAAGTAGGCAAGCAGCTGAATCCTCCTGCAGTCCATCATGTTCTCGCAGAACTGCACCATGCTGTGCAGGTTATTGAAGTGAGTGGCCTTGGTGTTTCTGTCACCCTCTCGGTCCACTGTCATGAGAAAAAAGGTGCAACGGCAGTTTCAGAACAGGGAACAACTTGGTCTCAAGTCAAAACAATTCATGTTGTTGACGTCACGTACTGTTGATGATCCTCTTGATGCGATGCACGTCGGCGTAGGTGTAGAAGAGAATGCAGTGAGAGACCTCCCCGTCCCTGCCGGCCCTCCCCGACTCTTGGTAGTAGCCCTCTACGGATTTAGGCAGACTGGCGTGGATCACGTAGCGCACGTCAGGCTTGTCAATGCCCATGCCGAAAGCAATGGTGGCACAAATGACCTGGCGGGGGAGGATGCGCGTTGGTGACACTGTAAGGAAACGGCGTCTGTGACGACGACGGTGAGCGACAAGCAAGCTCACCTGGCAGCCATCTTGGTTGATCCACTTGGACTGCACGTACTCTCTGTCGCCGTCGCTCAGACCGGCGTGATAGGACAGCGCCAACAAGCCGGCTCGCTGTAGGCTTTCAGCCATGGTGTCACAGTCGTTCCGGGACAGACAGTACACGATGCCCGAATCACCTGCAAGATAGACGACGAGGTTACAACAAAACCAGTGAGGAAACAGTTTGGCGTTGCAGGAGTAGCACAGTCAGGACAGTGAACCACCACTACGTTGCAGTTCCTATTTCACGCCCCGGTATCCCAATTTGTTTGCAATCATGTTTTATGGCAGGGGTAGGGAACTGGAGTTCCCTATCCGTTTTATGGATTTTCACAGAACACAATCACGTTAAATGTTTCGTCAAATACTGATGTGTGTTGCTGCTCTATGTGTGTCTAAGTAGCACTTGAAGGATTTATTCTCTTTGCTAATTCCCTTGGCCCTTCATTTTGCATTGATTGCGTTAAGCTCGTCTACTTTTGCTGTACAAAATCAAATGGCTTGGTTGAACACTTTGGTGCACATGGACGTGGAATTTTCGTTCTTTTTTCATCCCTACTGACCGCCAGCGCTTACAGCACTGAGTGACTGGACACTCTGGGATTTATAGAACCGTTGTTACAGTGAAAAATAAACAGCTTAGCATTTCTTGCCTCTTATCTGGCCAACTGCACAAGTGAGTCTTTTTATTCCCCGTTTACTCAAAGTCACGTTGTATGATAGTCTCCCATGGCGAAAGAGTGAGATCCAAAAATATGTTTTTGATCTGAGCTCCGTATATCGAGCATTTTCATCGGTTGCAGGTGGATCGGTAACATATCCTGCGCGATAAACACGACTTGCCTGGACTTGTCAATTACTTACGTGGGTAGTGCTTCTTGATCCAAGTGACGCAGTCCTCGTCGACCTTTTTGGGTTTCTTGGGCAGCACGGCGTATTTAAGATTTGCTCGGTTAAAGCTCATGGTGAAGCTGGAAACGCAGAACAAGAGGAATGAGACGGCAAAAGCACAACTCAAAAGTGTCAAGTCGGAAAAACACTTACACCTGAGGGCGCGTCATATTGAGCTGGTGCAAGACATCCGTCTGCACGCGCGGGGTTGCCGTGGCAGTCAGGGCCATCATGGGCACTTTCGGGAACTTGTGACGCAATTCGCTCAGCCTCTTGTAGTCCGGACGGAAGTCATGTCCCCACTGCAACATTGACGGTCACTTGGTTAATGAGACAGCTGGCGGGGGTCAGTTTGGTGTGTTTGAGAGGAGCTACGCACATGACTGACGCAGTGAGCCTCATCGATGACAAAGCGAGCCAGGAGCCCTCGCTCATATAGATTCTGAAGAGCTGAGATCAGCCTGTTGCTGGCGCCGACCTTGACGACGGAGAGGGAACACGTGTCAAGTCAAAGCGGCCAACACACTTGACAGAGCTTCAACAAACGTACTGTGCCAGTACATCCATTTTTAAAAAAAAATATTGTAGGATGGTTTCTTTCAGTCGTTCAGTTCAAAAAGTGGACGTCACCTATCCAGGTTTATTATGAGAATAAAATAATTTTCAAAAGGCCAATTCCGAACCAATTACTGAAGCCAAAATATATTTTTAAATTTTTGTATCAAAAAATATATTTACATTTTTTGAGACGGTGAATTCTGGATTTTCATTTGCTGTAAGATAGACGGTAAGCATTGAAATTATAAATCGATACGATTTGAGTCTATGTCAATGGAATTTAAATAATTTACAGTACAAGCTTCACTTTTAGAACTGAACTGAGTTGAATGATATTCTAATTTAGTGAGTTGCAGCTGTACATAAAAGCATCACCTTCTCAGGTGTGACGTAGAGGAGTTTAATGATGGGCTCCTTCCGAGAGAGCTGCATGTAGATCCTCCCTGCTTCGCTGTCGCTTTTATCACCAGAAAGGCTTGTCGCTGGGATCTAAAACAGCAACGAGAACAACAGCGCTCAGTAGATCGCAGATGCCAGTGAAAGACTGCTCCATAAAAAATAAAAAAAAATCCCCCAAAACGCAAAATTCAACAAGCTAAGCTCACTAAGCGTTGCATTTAACAACTTCCTCATGTTATGATCGCACCATGCACAACTTTGTCTTTACAACCCCTTTACTTTGGTGCGTGTTCGTGTGAACGTCAAAGTAACCAATGTGCGCAGTAATAACATGGCCAACATAAAACATACATCCAAAGAAGTGAGCTTCTGGACTTGATCCACAATGAGAGATTTGAGTGGCGAGATGACCACAGTGACTCCCGGTGACAGACAGGCAGGAAGCTGGTAGCACAGACTTTTACCGCCGCCTGCAAGCACACGTCACCATTAGGGGTGGCCATCTGACGGCGATCCACATCTATCGGCGTCATCCTAATACCGCAGGGTGCAAACCTGTGGGCATGAGCACAAACTCGTCCTCTCCGAGGATGGCGGCATTAATGGCTTCGAGCTGATTGAACCGGAACTGATGGAGACCGAAGCGCTTGTGGAAGATCTTCATCATTTCCTGCGAGTGGGAGAAGTTGAAACCTCGGAAACGGTCGTGTGCCGGGTTTCGGAACGTGGGTTCTGCAATGGATTGAATTTAGAAAAAAAACGTCGTCAGCTTTACCAAAACAACAATGTTATAGTTTTCTTAGTGACTCACCAGCAGAAAAAATCTTTGCAGGGTTGAGTTGAGGCGTGGGCATCGCAGGTTTGTTCTCCCATAAAGACTTGCTCGGCCCACCTTCTTTCACGGCCGTTGGCGCGGCGATGGATGTCTTCAGCGGCGCCGCCGAACTTGGCGGTTCATCGAAGTAGTCGGGCATGTCAGAGTCGTTCAAGTCATCAATGTCAAAGTTATCGATGAAAAAGTCATCAAGGTCAACGATGTCCGCTGCTGTGACATTTGGAGTGGATTGAATCTGCGCTGAAGTCTCTGTCTTCTTCTTTGGCAAGAAAGAATGATCTTCGCAGTCCAAATCTATGACGGTCTTCTCGACACCGGAGCTATTGTGAGGTGTGTTGGAGATGCCGTGGCTGGACGGAGAATTACAGTTGCTCTCAATTTCCACAGCTGATTTCCAGCCATCGTTGCAGCTTGATGCATTTTCTTTAATAAGGCTGTCAGATTGATCGGAGTCACAGTCCACAGAGATGACGGAGGATCTCCTGATCTGAGAAGTCTTCTTTGAAACAGTGGGTAAAAAGCTGCTGGAGAAATCGGAGCAAGATTTGTCTTTCAAGCTGGGTTCAGAAAGCACAGTGCTGTCAGGCTGCTGAGTCCTCAGCAAGGCAGCACCGCCGGTAATGAGAATCCTCTTCCTGGAGGGGGAGAAGGAGGCGCAGTAGTGTAGTCACGCAGTGATGGAACGTCATCAAGAAAAGTGGAATCGCACCCACCTTTGAGCCCTCTTCAGCAGAAGCTCATTTCCACATGACAGAGCGATGAGTTCGTGTTCAGGGATGGTATCCACCAGAGCACAAATACACTCCATGATGCTATAGAGTTCGTCATCTGTGAGGGGGGAAAAAAAATGCAAAAGGGAATTTTACATGAAGAAAAACAAATGAACACAAAGAACGATGCCAAACGATGTCAGACGACGAGACGCGCTCACTTTTCTTGTCTGTTGAATGCTCATCAGAGGCTTGACGAGGTGTCACGGTTAAGCCAGTGGAGTGCACATGATTGTCCTTGTTTTCAGTATAACATGGCTTGGATCTGTTAAAAAGTAAAAACAAATCAATCACGACATATTGATGGCACCATGGGAAGGGTGTAACGAGAATGTTGGTGAAACATACTGGTGTTAAAATACAAATTGCATTAGCATATAATGAAAATAATCTAAAATTGTTGGTCAGGATTATGAACAATAATCACAATTCCCACTGACAATTATTAAAGTTTAGGAATAGAACTCAGTACACTGTACATTGTGCAGGTGCACCCGATGTTGACAGCAATACAAACTCCACCATGAAAATTCTCTCCAACATGAAGTCAAAAAACAACTTGGGGGAGAAAACAAAACAAAACAAAACAAAACAAAAAAAAAACGCTCACATGGACTCCACAGGAGATTTGCTGTAATAGCTCTCTGGAGATGGCGGTATGTAATCGAGGTCATCTTCAGGCTCCAAGGTGACATCCAGTTTAATAGACTCTGGAGTGACACATTCTTTATTATCATCTAATTGGGGACAAAAGACAAGCCACGTGATCTCCATTTGTAATGCACAAATGAATTAATGGAACCGCAGGAAAAAGTGTGTTACCTGTCATGGGCACGTCATCATTGTCCTCTTCGCTTTCACTAACAACAGACTTCAGATAAGGCTGCTGGCGTCTTCTTGGCGTGTTTATTGGAGAATCTTCTGGTTCACTCTCTGCTGGTTGTTGGACTTCAGTCTGATGTGACATTGCTTGAATTTCATCTGTTTTTAGACGACACTGCCCCCCTATGGATTCGGTTTTCCTTTCAGCTGTGACTGGCCTGCTGTCAGTCTCCTTTACATCTTCATTCAAGGAGGTATTCTTTGCCTTGGTTGGAGTTTCAAAGTCATCCAAATCATCCCAGTCGTCAAGCTGGATTCCAAGTGATGCATCCAAATTTACGGGAGTGCTGACGTTGTTACTCATTCCCGGTCTGTCAAATTTGGGTGTGGATGGACACACTTTGCCAGAAGACACCAATGACGACAGGCTGTTGTCCGAATTGTCTTTGGAACTTACAGAGAAGACGTTGCTGATTTTGGACTTTTGAGCAGTCTCGGGCTTGTTTGAAAACATCACAACAGGCTGAGTCACCAAATTGGTCTTAGGGACATTGACATTCCTGCTTGCCAAAACATTTGGGCTCGTTACCTTGCTCAGGGTTTCCACCAAGTTTGTACCTGACGGCGACTTCTTTTTAAAAGAAAATGGCCTGAAATATCAACAGGAGAGAAATTAACATTTTGTATTGTAAACTAGACTTTTGTGTAAAATTTCAATAGACTTTAATTTCCATTCACTGTTGAATTCAAACCTATCACAGATTATTGCGGAATCACAGGGCATATATAGATAAACAACCATTCACACTCACATGACAATTCGGGGTGTTCAATGAACCTAACATGCATGTTTTGGGAATGAGGGAGAAACATGGAAAAAAAAGTACATGCCAAAATAGCATTTTTGCGTGACGATTTGAATTGATTAAAAATGTCAAACACACAGAACCAAATAGAGAGTTTATGGCGTTATTAATGCATTAACAAACGATTAATATAATGACACTAGCTGTGACAATAGCTACATGAAACACTGCTTGAATGCACACACCTATGCAGACATTAGCAAAGAGCACAGCAGTGTGCACAACATACTATAAGCATATATTGACGAGGATGCTTTCTAATTATCATCAAAAGAAAAAGTGACACGATATTCATTCCCTCTGACGTCAGAGTTTATGATCAGGTTTGCACAGCGACAATTAATAATGCTGGAAGCTAAATCGTGCGATAAGCAAGTGACACACTCGGGGACAAATTCTTCCACTTACCCAAATTTAGGTTTCGCCAAAGACATCTTGCTTTGGGCGCTGGTGCTGTGTCTCGCCAGCTGCTCCTTCAAATTATTCTGAGGAAGATTGGACATTGTTGCAAAAGAGCTGGGCTAGCGACTAGCTAGCTATCAAGCCAACTTAGTCCGCGCTAACTTCGCCGTTCGTACGGAACTCTGTCACAGTGCCGAACGCGACAAATGGACACATGGTCACGCCGAAAGAGACCGTGTCGTACTGTGACAACTTACATTTAGAAAATAGAAGCGAGTTGAATTCGCTGAATTTGTCAGAGCCGCAAAATGAAAGCAAATGAAGAAGTCAGGCAAGGCGCCTCATCAACGCGGCGACCCTATTGGTTGAGATGTTACACCGTTGAGGATTATGGGATACGTTGTTTATAAGACGTTACCAGCCCCTGCCACGATCAATCGCATTCGGGCTTGTCATGTGTGCCTTCATAAGGAAATATATTTTATTTTAATTCAGCCATATTTTTGTGGTTTTAGTCTATACTGAAGTAGAAATGTATTACATGATGAATTTCTATCAATATGAACCCCTGCAGCACTGTCCAGTACAACTCAACCACAATAATAAACAAATACAGTACTGTACATTTTATTTAATTACAAATGTATGGGTCAGCGGCCCGGTAGTCCAGTGGTTAGCACGTCGACTTCACAGTGCAGAGGTGCCGGGTTCGATTCCAGCTCCGGCCTCCCTGTGTGGAGTTTGCATGTTCTCTCCGGGCCTGCGTGGGTTTTCTCCGGGTGCTCCGGTTTCCTCCCACATTCCAAAAACATGCATGGCAGGCTGATTGAACACTCTAAATTGTCCCTAGGTGTGAGTGCGGGCGTGCATGGTTGTTTGTCTCTGTGTGCCCTGCGATTGGCTGGCAACCAATTCAGGGTGTCCCCTGGCTACTGCCCGAAGACAGCTGGGATAGGCTCCGGCACCCCCCGCGACCCTAATGAGGATGAAGCAGTTCGGAAGATGAATGAATGAATGAATGTATGGGTCATTCCAGAATTGGGGGACCATTTAGTAAATGTTCTTGTCCTTTGACCAAATATAGAAATACGAAGAGAAAAGAATGCTAGTTCTTAAAATACCACATAAGTCTGGAGTATCCCCTAAAATGCATTTTCCTCTTGTAATGACCAAATTGAATCTCAAATATAACAATACAATACAATACAATACAATACAATACATGCTGATTTATATACAGTAAAACTGTATTTTAAATTGTACATATTTTTTTATTATTTGTTTCGTTGCTCCCTTGTAACTCTGAGAACATTGAATAAACATTCATTTATTCATTCATCTTCCGAACCGCTTTATCCTCACTAGGGTCGCGGGGGGTGCTGGAGCCTATCCCAGCTGTCTTCGGGCAGTAGGCGGGGGACACCCTGAATTGGTTGCCAGCCAATCGCAGGGCACA